>JACXGJ010000140.1:151113-171088 GCA_016801105.1 Esox niger | reverse complement strand
ATTCTCTGATAGATACTCTGACACAAGCAGACATTCTCTGATAGATACTCTGACACAAGGAGTCATTCTCTGATAGATACTCTGACATAAGGAGACATTCTCTGATAGATACTCTGACACAAGCAGACATTCTCTGATAGATACTCTGACACAAGCAGACATTCTCTGATAGATACTCTGACACAAGGAGACATTCTCTGATAGATACTCTGACACAAGGAGACATTCTCTGATAGAAACTCTGACACAAGGAGTCATTCTCTAAAAGATACTCTGACACAAGCAGACATTCTCTAAAAGATACTCTGACACAAGCAGACATTCTCTGATAGATACTCTGACACAAGCAGACATTCTCTGATAGATACTCTGACACAAGGAGACATTCTCTAAAAGATACTCTGATAGAGGAAGAGGGTTACTTGCCACTTAAGTGCAGTTTAGATAAAATAAAAGGTCTGTATACATGTATTTAGCCGCCATGTGTTGCGGCTGGTCTTGTCTGCTTGCTAGGCTGAGGGGTCATCTCAGTGAAAAACAAACAGGTCCTCTTCACTGATGTGCCTCTTAGTGATCACTGATGGACCGTCCGTTTCATTTCCAATCCCAGTAATGTTTCCATATCAGTGATAGGCCCTATTAATGTTCTGTCAATAACTAGAAGGAGCCAGTGTTTGCTGGACCAGGCTTTACACTAGATTAGACGAAAGGTCAGAAGAAATTAGAGTCATAGAGAGGGAGTGAGGGAGCAGGGGAAGGAGGGAGGGGAGGGTGAGATTTTTTTTTTTGCACTGCAACAGCCATCGACAAATCAGATAGTTGCTATGTGGATCTGTGCTGGGCGAGGCTTGGGCCTTTGTTGCCATCCTGATTGGGGAAGAGGGACAGAGAGATGGTAGGGAGGGGAGTGGAGGAAGAATGTAAAAGAAGGTTAGATAGGGAGAAGAAGAGGAAGAGATGCTGGAAGGGAGGAAAAAGAAACAGAGAAAATGACAGCATAGACAGACTCCATTTCAGTTCTGTTTCCAATTCAGCTCAGTCTCGGTTTTAGCTATGTCTTCGTTTCACCTCGGTCTTTGTTTAATCCCTGTTTCTGTTTCATCTCTGTCTCCGTTTCGCCTGTCTTTGTTTCATGTCTGTCTTTGTTCCATGTCTGTCTCTGTTTCGTCTCTGTCTCTGTTTCGTCTCTGTCTCTGTTTCATGTCTGTCTCTGTTTCAGCTATGTCCTCATTTCATCTCTGTCCTGGTTTAAGTTTTGTCATCATTGCAGTTTTGTCTCCTTTTCAGCTGTCTCTGTTTCAGTGCTCTCCTGTTTCAGTACTGTCTCTGTTTCAGTACAGTCTCGGTTTCAGTACTGTCTCTGTTTAAGTATATGTAGTGTATAGAAAGATAAAGACAATGCTGTAGCATTACTAATGGTTTCAGTCTGAATGGAGGGGAGGTGGATGGATGGATTTATTTGGAACCAGATTTGGCATGCAGTCAGACCCAGTCAGGAAGCTTTCTGATTGGTCATGATATGTCAGAGACCATCATAAGGTCATTGTAGCCAGCCGTAATGTTGTTGACCCTGTCTTGCTCTGTCTAGTCCTGTTGCATTTGTCTGCCGTCTCTTATAGTGAATCATCCCTCTCTCAGGGTCCTCTTTGTTTGTGACTTCATGTTTATATCAGGGCAAGGGTGTCTCATCATCTGCCTGCATCATTCAACTGAAAAAATCTCAGGGGCATGAATAAAGTCATTTTGAGTGAATACCATGCCATTTTCTGGAATGGCTGTCTTTGGTTTTTCCCATTCCTCTTCTTTTGTTGTTTTCTTCGGATAAAGAGCAGCATAGAATCACATTGTGGGCTGGAAGTCAGATAAGGGCATTAAGTTGAAGTTGATACAGAGGGAGAGAGGGTTCTCTCAAGGCAAATTCATCAAACTCTCACTGTTTTCGAATCTGAGAGAGAGTAAAACAGAGAGAGGAATGGAGAAAGCAGAAAAGAGAGGGATGGAAAAGAAGAGCAGCAACTGCTGTCCTCCTACTCTACTCCTCCTCTTGTCCTCATCCTCTGTCTGTCTGTATGTCTGGCCCACTCTGTCTATTCGCACATCACACGGCTCTGATGTCACATCCAGTTGTGACCAGATAGCACTCATAGCTCGAATAGGAAGTGAAAGGTAGAACTCAGAGTTAGAGTCTATGGGCCAGGCTAGTCTGTGGTATATGCCTTCCCATATACAAGCCAAAATGACCACTAGGAGTGAGAATGTGCCCTATAATAATACCACCAACCTTGTTCTCCGTCGTTCTACCAACAGTTTCACTGCTCTTCCCTCCAGAAGCATGGTGAGTGGCTGGGGTGAATCAGACAATGTTTCGTCCGTCAGAAAATCTTACTGCGGTGTTTGTTTCCACGTTAGAGATTAGGACTGTTTGC
This sequence comes from Esox niger, assembly GCA_016801105.1. NCBI lineage: Eukaryota > Metazoa > Chordata > Actinopteri > Esociformes > Esocidae > Esox > Esox niger. The sequence goes on along the minus strand of JACXGJ010000140.1, from coordinate 168,662 downwards.
ATAGCAGGGGACGTCTCACACTTTCTGCACCCTGCTGGGATCTGCTCCCCATCCATCACTATGAACAGCTCCAGCAGAAAGCCAGGGACTGGACAGGAAGGAGGCGGGGAGGAGAGAGCGAAGTCATATAGAAATCGGGTGGGGGAGGAATGGAAATGGAGGAGAGATGAAAAGAGAATCTGGTAGGGAGTTAGGGGCGGGGCCAGAGCGGATTGGGGTAAGAGCATTTCACAAACACCATCATATTCCATAGTTTTAATCATTTTAATGGTCATTCATTGCCAGAATGCGTTTTTGTTCATTCCATTTACCACTGTTGATAGTACACAGAAATGCTTTGGGCTAAAACAAACTATTTCAGTCCCCTTTGAATTCTGAGACAAAGTGAGGAAAAGGAGAGAAGTGGTGCATTGTTAGAATAGTACATAACTGGTCTTGTTCTGTCTTGTAGTCATGAGCTTCGCTTGTTTGCTGTTGAGGTGAAGTGGATCTGTGTCTGTGTTCTTATTCTTTTGAAGCTGTGTGAGAATGTCTCCACTTGGCCACTTCAATCAGCACCTGCTATGTGAGCCATGTACTGCCTGATCACTACTGACTCCCTGAACTGTTGCCCTGTCCCAAAGGATGGCCTTCTTTTCCACTGGGTAGACCTTAAAACCAGGTTCTTCCAGCCCACTGTACACTTTGCCTGTACACAAGGTGTTTAGACGACCTTTAATCCAGTTGTCAAGAAAAAGGTTGATGTGAATGTAAGCTGAAAGTTCTTTGACTTTCCATGAGCTGCGTAGTCTGGAAATGACTGTCCTTCCATACCCAGGGTGTTATGAGGCCAGCCCTCCCTCTTCCGGACACTTCCGTCTGCATGGATTAACTCAGTTCGGTTAATGTCCCCGTTGGAAGGAAGTCAACAAATGAGGGAGAAGTAAGAGGAGGAATGTGGTTGGGAATGACAACAAATAGGTCATAGGTCATAGTGAGGAACCGAACAAAGTGACATGGTGTGTTTTTACGAGGTGGAAGGTGGGTGGTTTGCGTGTGTAGAAGACTGAGAGATCACCCGGGCCATAGTTAGAACAGTGTTCTCTGGATCCCCGGGCTGTCAAGTTGGATTGGGAGCTGTGCTGAAAACCATTGGTCCCCAACCCACATCCACACACAGAATTAAGCAGAGTCACAGTCAGCTGGCTGTTTGACCAACCGGTCACCTCTGCCATCCCATTCCCTTTAATAAGGAGCTCATTATGTGAGAGCCCCCGCACCTTTAATGGTGTTACTTATGTGCGCAGAGGAGCCCTCTCTCTCCTTGGGCAGAGTGGTTAGTTCGGATGGGCAGGGGAGAGCTAAAAGCTCAGCCAAGAGCCACTGTGCTGCAGTGAGTCACACTGTGTGTCCGGAGACTGATGTGACAGGATAGAGAGGCTGTTTCACACCTGCCTGCCTGAAAGCACTGAGCCCAGCCTCTTTTAATCAAACCTAGACCATTTCCAGTGCTGAGTACTGGACAAGGTTTTGTTCACTGTCGATGAGACCACACGCCGACACATCCTACGCACGCACACGTCGTTTTACTGAGTGTACTCGAGTGTCTTCAGTCTGTAGCCCTTCTTAACCAATCCTCTATCAGTGCAGCTAACCTTAACCCTAAACCAATCCTCTATCAGTGCAGCTAACCCTAACCCTAAACCAATCCTCTATCAGTGCAGCCAACCCTAACCCTAAACCAATCCTCTATCAGTGCAGCTAACCCTAACCCTAAACCAATCCTCTATCACTGCAGCTAACCTTAACCCTAAACCAATCCTCTATCACTGCAGCTAACCTTAACCCTAAACCAATCCTCTATCACTGCAGCTGACCCTAACCCTAAACCAATCCTCTATCAGTGCAGCTAACACTAAACCAATCCTCTATCAGTGCAGCTAACCCTAACCCTAAACCAATTCTCTATCAGTGCCGCTAACCCTAAACCAATCCTCTATCAGTGCAGCTAACCCTAACCCCTCGAATCTGTGATTCAACTTGAAATGCAGTTGTCTCCCAGAACACGCGTTCAGCGTGGAAACTCTCCTTTAAATTAGGTCTTTATTCCCTGGCCTTCCCCCGCCCTCTCCCTGCATGATGCCGTGCTTCATGTCTAATCGCACAGCACCAACCCGGGGACATTACGTTTGGCGGCGAGAGGCGGGACAAACCCTTTGATTCTGTGCAGCAGTTTATCAGTGGAACGTTTGAGGCCTGCATTTCAAGTCACCGGTCCTTTAAAACAGGGGTTAGGGCTGTTTCTGTGGATTAGTGACAGATTAGTGACGTCACAGCGGAGGTCAGGGTGATAGGAGAACTCCTGTGGTTGTATATCAGTACCATGAGGCAGTGGGTTACAGTGCAAATCCACTTTCCTGCTCCATAACTGGGACTTACGACAACTAGCCCACTGACTAAAACCCAGATCACTGTATCTACATTGTGTCATTTGACAGTAACTGTCTAGCAGCACGTTGGCGATGATGATAGGGGACTCAGGAACTACATTCATACTCCTTCTTCTTGTGTCTTTAGATGCTGAGGGTGGAGAGGTGTCTCCTCCCATGGGAGCCGGAGTGGACAGTAACAGCTGGCACTTCCGTTACGGTGCTGGCGGCCCTGGAGCGCCTCCTCAGCACCTGAAGCCCGGGGAGGTGCCTCCAGAAGCCTTCATCATCCCTGGATCTCCCGCCATTATCTCCATCCGCCAGCAGGGAGGAGAGGACGACAAGAGCGACTTCATCACCTTCGGAAAGAAAGAGGAGGCCAAGAAGAAGAAAAAGAAGAAGAAGGAGAAGAAGGATAAGAAGGATAAAGGGAAGGATGATGATGAGTAGTGGAGGAGGAACAGGAGGAGGAGGAAGAGGAACGGAGGGAGTTAAAACAGAGATACCAACCAAGTCCATTGGGAAACAAAACAGTCTCTGTTAAAAAAAGTGCCCTCACCCAGATTACTGTCACCACCATATCCCTTACTGAGGTAATTGAAGAATCATACCTTGGTGAGGAAAACAAATGTATTCCATGCCCCCAGTGGCCTACAAACCCTGAGCCAAACGAGACCTTCTCAGCCAGGGGATTAGAGCTAATATCCCCCCAGCTCTCTGCTTTTAACCATGGACACGTTGGCAGCTCTGTCTTATACGTCCCCTCCCACCACGTTGTAAACTCACATCTCTTTAAGAGGAAACAAACATCTGATGAAAAGAAGAACACAGCTCTGTGCCAGCCTTGTGAAAAGAGCAAAAAAAAAAGAAAACAGGAAATGTCATGACGAACCAGTAGGAAGTGAACGAACGATGACACACAGTTTAATGTTTGTGATGTAGAGCTGGACACACACTTGTAAATAGCACCGGAGAGAGTGACTGAAGCTGAGGTTAAAAGTCAACTGGACACTGCTGCTGCTTCCTGTTACGTTCTCTATCTATCAGTGTTCCCAAGACAGCAAGGAAAACATGACTGTCAATGACACACATACCCACACTCAGTAAAAACATGGAAACTGAGAACACCTGAGACCTGGAGAGAGGTGCATAACAACCAACGAAACAACAATGTAATGAACACACCACACAAGCTGTACAGAATGCAAGCTCGTCCCCAGCAGCACGGTCACCAAAGCAGTACACAGTAGTTCTACTCTCTCAGGGTCGACAGGAAAAGTCCTGTGTTTTTTCCTGGTCGGTTCGCTCTTTCGGGACAATGACATTCCTTCTCTCTCTGAGCAGCCAACAGCTGAACGCAAACAGAGAGATACAATGAATGCCAGAAAGGATGAGCGCTCTTCTGATTTTCTTGAGAACAAAAGAGGGCCGAGTCCAGTTGGCCTGATACGGAGAGGTTTGGACCTGGAGTCTTGCAGAATAACAGGAGTGTCTCTAGCTTGGTGAGCTCTTCTCCTCTCCCCTGCCACTTAGCAAAAGCCTGACGCTTTCTGCTTTGAATGTTTGGTAGCAACCATCCCTTACCTGATATCCAACATCCACCGCTCCAAGCACCCCCACACTGACCCTCAACTCCACCCTTTCCCCAACCACAGACTGCTTCTTCACGTGGTGGTGATGATGAAAATTGAAGTTTTTCTCATTTTATTTGTTCTTGGAGAAGAGCCACAATTTCCTACTCAGTTTTTTTTGCATTAACTGACCTGCAGTCAGTGCTTCTGCTTGTCCACCCCTCTCGCCATGTCCTCTGTCTCTCCATGGACTCTGCCTCCAACTCCCTGTTCATTCATGGTGAACTGGGTAGGCCTACTCTGAACATTGTGGTGTGCTGGAGACAGCATGGAGTAATGTGAATGAGGCCTGAGGAACCCAGTCGGGGACAGGAGTGTATTATTCTGTGAGCTAATGTCAGATGTCTCTAAGTGCAAAACGGTTCAGTGCTTTTAACTTGTTAATACTACGCTGTCCATTCCTGTTTGTGGTCCTTGGTAAGAGGGGAGGAGGTGGGATGGAGACAGGGAATGGGGTGGAGGCCTGAACAGGGTATCAAGGGCTAGCCCTGTCCTCCGAGTTCCCAGGTAAACATGTGTTATTATAAAATTCATTATGATTGGTGAATCCAAACAGTTGGCCACTCATTGGCTTTTATGCACATGATAAAAGTAGTTAGATTTGCTATTCATATATAACCTCTGCATTAATAAATGCAATGTATAGCCTAATTATACAACTTCTAATGAATAAGTAAGGGAATCTTAGGATTCCAACCCCACAGCTCTATCCCACCAATCCTCTCTTCACGAGGTTTTATAAAGGGGCGGAGACATGTTTCCTGCCCTACTTCTATTGGTCCCCCCTTCCTCTGCCTGTAAGTTGTTGCCACGCCCCTCATGTTTTGCGGCTCAGTATGACGTCACTCCACAAAAGAGGCTGCTGCATGTAATTTTCAAAGGAAACACATATTATATAGAGAAATATATATATAGAAATAGATGGCTATGATTTTATTATTTTCTATTATCATTTTACTTCATGACTCGCACAGGAGATATTTGTATGTACCGTCTCTGCCAAGCATCTTCTACATATTACACCTCCGCACTCCACAAGACAGTGGTGTTGTACGACGTTAACTAATCCTCTTAGATATTTGTAAATGCTACAGTGTGATGCCCTTGAACGCAACTTTGTTTGATCAAAGTATTATTTTTGTTTTTGAGAACAAGTAAAAAAAGAAAATGGAGAAAAAAAATATTTGTGTCTGGCTTTGACATTATGATCTAACTAACAGTGTAATATTGTAACTGAATTATGTATGATCCTACAATGAGCTTTTTTCTTCCCTTTCACCCCCTTTCAACAGAAAAAAAGGAAAAATTATGAAAAAAAATGTATTCCAATGTAAAACATGGTATATGTATTGTATGCTTGTATTTAGTGAGCGTTCACGCTGTCATTCTTTATCAGTGTATGGTGGTGACCAATGGTGGCGCTGTACTGTCCCACTGGTCAGTACAGATCTGTTGTAAAACCTTTTTTGTACACCTGCTCATCTACTGTGATGGTGAAGTAGTGACATTTCATTTATTTCTGTTTTTTTATTTTACCTTAATGGATACAGTGGTAATGTGTTTTGTTTATAAATCACTAAATAAAGTTTTCTTTCATAAAATCGAGACTGACGTTGGAGCTTGTTTGGAAACAGGCATTCATGCTTACACGTTCTCTCCTGCAAATGTGCAATTAGTAAATTTACTTCACAGTGAGACCTTGTTGCTAGGGAGATTGAGCGAGGGGGCTGGAGAGAGAGAGGGAAAGAGTGTTTCTCTTCAGATCAAAGATGGATAGAGACGGAGTGAAAGACACACATCAGTTTGATGAATGACAGATGGACGTACTCTCTTCCCTACAACTTCCATTATGACTCCCAGGGCTCATCTTGTCTGTTTTCTGCTACAACCATGGTCAGAGTTGGTCCTAATCAACAACACCTTTTATATCAAACCATAATTAAATTATTCACATTTGTACTAACTGTGGATGCTAAACATCTTTAATGAATTACATTTGCATTACATTTTAGTCATTTAGCAGGCACTCTGATCCCAAGCAATGTATAGTAAGTGCATGCCTTTTAAAAAAGCAAGATGAAACAAACGCAGTTTAGTTGTCAGTGCATTTCTTATCAGTTAATTAGTTCATTGATAATTTTAGCAGCACAATGGAAGGGTGTTAATGAAATGACAAACAGTATATTGGAGCAATACAGCAACATAATGCTAAACATCTTAATAAAGCCCTTGAATTAGGCAAATGCATGTTTGGGCTTTTAATGTGCCCTATGGATGTATATTAAACCTTTTCATCCAGTTATTTGAATATGAATATCTTAATTTGATAATCAGGCTCTGCAGGAATGTCCCTTAATTAGGTGATAAGGTTGTGCCCTAAAGTCTGAAGACATATCCATATGAACTGTATGCATCTCCAAATAATTTACTGACTGCCCCTTCAACACCATCCAAAATACTGGCTTTGAATTGTAGGAATAGTCCACTCAGACTGTTAACCATTGACAAGGTTTCCTGACTTCCACTGGGTTAATTATGTGGTTTGGATTGTGGAGTACTTAAGTGCTTCAGCACATTGACGCTATGTGATAAATGGTTGTTTATTTAGTAGGATTCTTTCAATGATCAGAGAGCTCTTGTATCTTTTCTTATGTCTCTTTTGTCTGTTGCCTCTCATTTGGGTTTTGGAGCTTTTTGATGCTTGTCTCTGTTCCCCACTCTCAGTTTCTCTCGATCTTTCTCTCTGCACTTTGGAGAGACCAGCTGCAGGAAGACGACAGTGGAGAGAGTTCAAGGGTTCACATGGTAATTCTGTCAGCCCCCACCTGCCTGCTCCCACCCCCTCTCTCCCTGTGGGAGCCAGACAAGGAGGTTTCTATGGTTACCACCAGTAGGGTACAGGTCTCCATGGCAACAACCCTCCTGATAAACGTGAAGCTCAGGGGTGGAAGGTGGAATTGGTGGGAGATCAGAAATACAGGACTGGAGGGGTCCCTTCTATCTGATAGACCCCTATGTCGTTATTTCAAAACACAAACACAAATACTAACCACGTATTTCCGCTGGTGTCAACGTCAGTTAAATGAGATGTCTCCATTGAGTCACCCAACAATCACAGCAAGGATACACTGTCAAGACAAACTGCAGCTGCACTCAACTGCCACACCCTGTGTTCCAGACACAAGAACAAACACACATCCTGGTCTGGCTGCATGGGAACACTTCTTACCTCTCCCCAGAGCATTCACAATGCATCCCACCCTTTGTATTTCCTAATTTTTGTTTAATTTCTACTAATGTATACAAACAAACAAAACAAAATATGTGTGGGGGGGGGGGTTGTAGCCAGCAGCATTTGGTCTGTAGAATAATGGCTCCAGTTAATAAATATGAATATGCATTGTGGCAGAACAAACAGACCCTCGGCACTGCTAGCAACAGGCTGGTTCTCTAACAGGGCTGCATGCTCGCTCATCTACGCTGTCATGATCTAGTTATATGTTTACAGGAAATAAGTAGGAACCAATATATGCTACGATGACTGGTAAAATGGGAGTTTGTCAATGATTTGAAGTCATTAGCTAAACTGTAAAATACACTAGATAATCCCTAAATTTGGGAGAGGGACTGATTGTGGAGAGTCAAGTGAAGGAGTGCTGGCGTGAAGCTCCGGGTGAAAGAAAGTCAAAAATGAGGTGAACTGAGCACTTAAAATATACATGGCAATCATTTGGACTCTTAAAATGTTCACCCGGCACAGCCGGAAGAGGACTGGTCACCCCTCTGAGTCTGGTTCCTCTCTAGGTTTCTTCCTAGATCTTGGCCTTAGGGAGTTTTTCCTAGCCACTGAAGTTCAACACTACTGTTGTTTGCCACTTGGGGTTTAAGGCCAGGTGATTTGTAAAAGCACTTTGTGACACCTGCTGATGTTATAAGGGCTTCATAAAATACATTTGATTGATTTTATCAAACAGCTCACTGCTGTGGAGTCGTGGGGCTGAATTGTGGGCGGTTAGAGGTATGATTCTTTTCAGGTAGGAGTTCGGGGGGGTCGGGCTCTGGGGTGTGGCTTGTCAGTCGACTCCCCAGCCACACTGACTCAGCCTAAACATCTCCCACCGAGAGAAGAAAACAGTGCGTCGGAGACTTGACCGAAGCGCCAACGCAGACGGGGTGATTAATGTCCCTAATAAATCCCCTTTGAAGCAGCAGGAGCTGCACAAAACCTCAGCGGAGGAAAATACAGATAGCCGACGAGAGTGTGAGAGTGAGATAATGAATGAGAGGAAGACAAGAAAGGCTAGAAATTAAGTGACTGCCGATAAACTCATGTTGGGTCTGGGGCGAGGGAGCAGGCAAGGACAGACCGGCAGAAGCACTCAGAGAGTTGATAGGAGAACATCGTCATGGTCACAGCACACACACAGTGCGCAGTTGGGCAACTCAGATGAAGGACACATGATGTTTGATTCAATTCAGATACCAATGTTTCTGCCGTTCGCACTCAGAGACGATATTTGTCATTCCTCACATTGAACCCATGCAGGATTCTCACAGCAGATAGCATGGTTTTGTGGCTGGCTCATAGAGCTGACATTCACGCCTGCCTTAGAGGATATGCCAGAAACAATATGTCCCTGCCCATTCTGCACAAAGCAGGCTACACAAGCCCAGCGCAACGTCTAACCAACTGTCTCTGTCTAATTCACACTGCAGAGGTCATCTGATTTGGTTGTGTGTGCGTGTGTGTGTGTCTCCTATTTCCCGCTTGAGGCTATGTGCCAGGAGCAAGGCCGTAACTGGACAAGGCACAAGGGAGGTCTTAATAAAAGGGTCTGGTTGGACTAACAAAATGGCTGCTGATGCTATCTTGGCCACAGTGGCTGACAAACTGGTCTAACAAGGAGCCCAGAGCAGGGCTGAAGTTGATCAAATTTGACCATGTTTAATTTCACTCTGGTCTCTTTTTTGTTCTCTCTCTCTCACTCTCTCTCTATCTATCTATCCCTATCTCCCTCTCTCGCAAATGCCTAACATATTCTTCTCTGTAACAGTCACAACATGATTTCTACATGCGTGATCAGTGCTTGTGATGGATTGATATATGTGCAGGTACATGTGTTTTCATAGGAGTATTTGTTTATATTTTAGGAGCAGGAGCTATTCAATATTTTTAAGGTAGTATTCTATAAGTGGAACAGGAGCTCAATCAGTAGAATATTTCAGATGCCGGTACTCAGTTCTAGTAAGCTCCTGTCCAAGTCAAGCGTCAGATGTGATGGCAATCGGCCTTCAACCCCTTCCTTGCCTTGGAAAATTGCCCAGACTACAAACCCCACGATGCAACGGGCGATTGTCTCCCCGGAATTAATATTTTATCATCACACATAAACAGTGAACGTACAGACTGATCAAACGAGTCTGAATTTCTGTGTTGAATTGAGATAGACTTGACTAATACCAAGAAAATAAAGTCTTGAAGAGCTATTAGTGGGGCGCTATTGATGTATCGCCTTCGTGTTTTTACCATCACACACTGTCTTGCTTTCCCGCGCTGTTAGTGAAAGGCGCTATCTGCTGGAGAAACACCACACCTGCAGACCAATACAGACGAAACTGTTCCAGTCAAAGAACAGTTGTTGCAAGTGCTTTCGTCTACAACAGATTACAAACTATGAATGAATGCCTGTAGTACGTTTCTCACCATTGTCAGAATGCTTCCTAAAAGGCTGCAAGTCTGCAACAGTACAAGGCATAAACTATCTTTCTGCATTGTCATAGTCCCTCCTCTCCACGCAGCGTTTTTTTTTTAAAAACATCCCGCGGTAGACGGGATATTGCTAGCTAGCTTTTGGTCATGATTATAAGGATTTATTTTGGGAAGTGATCATACATTGTGCTATTGAACCATCCATGTCTGAACATGGTTACTGTAGAATTAATTGGAAAGACAGTGGTAGCTGGATGTTATTAGGATTTCCCTGCCTTGTGAAACATTTCAAATATAGATTGAAAAATGTACATTTGAACCACAACAGTTGAACAACACCAAAGCGGCAACAAGGTAAGTTAATTATATTGATTTCTGCCTTGCTTCTTGCCGCAAATAGCTGACATTTCCTGATTCTTCTGGCTGGGTTAAGAAGCTAACTACTAAGAACAGTGGTTACTAATCTACTGTTCATATATAATGGCACTGTAATCTACTCTTTTTACATGTGGCTAGTTACAAGTTATGAGGGCCCGGTCACTTCCCTCACCTAAGTGTGGTTGCGTAAAAAGAAAGTAACCGACCTTAAAAGTATGCTTGTATCAGCGGTTGTGTAGCGCTCAAACAGTAACTCCATTCAAAGCTATTTGGAAATCAGATGCCCGTCCTACATGTTTGTTCTAGCACCGGGATTGTGCAGGACCCAAGATAGGCCTATTATTGGATATAAAAACGTTGCACCATTTCAAACTGCATAAATAAGGCTGAATATCTTATTAAACAAGTAATCTTTTGTAACTATAACTTTTATTTATTTTTTGTTAAAGCGTGTAAAATTGTAAAATCATAAAAGAAGAATCAGTGGAATTGCACTGGATAGTAAAACTGGCTACTGAGTCTATCTTATATTTCAGATGTTGACTGCTAGATTGATAAAGCAGATGTAAATTGTTATTTATATACGAATATCACTGAGACCTAGTCACTTTACGTGCAGGCCTACCTGACGGAGAACCGGTGCGGTCAGGCTCATTGATTAGCCAACATTGAGAGTCAACCTGGTCTCAGAAGGATTACGCAGATACTTTTCCGTACACTTTTGCCAGGCGGTTTCGTAAGATGTATTACGATAAGTTAAATAACATTAGAGACTGAATCGAGAAAAAAACAGAGACCTTCCGCTTCCCTGACGGGTGCTACCCACTGCTCGGAACAGGACGCTGTGGCTCATGAATGCAAGTCATGGTGTCACATGAATATGTTTGAAGCAATTTTCTTAGTAATCCTAACCCAAACCTTAACCCTAATATTAAACCCAGTGCTGTGATACCTAACCTTAACCCAAACCCTAAACTGAATCCAAGAGCTGCAAGACCTACCCTACCCAAACCTTAACCTAACCATTTTGTTTCCAGACGTAGCCCAAACCTTAACCCTAACCGTAACCACAGTGCTGTGATATCTAAACTTAACCCCAACCTTAACCACAAAGCTGTGTTGGGATTCCTAACATTAACCTAACTAAGCGTAGCAATGCATTCATGATATATTCTAACGACCTTAGTGTTGCTGTTAGTAATCATTGACCTACGTGTCCAGTGTAAGACAATGGGTAGGGTTACTGCTCTTTGATCCGAATGTTGCCTGTTCGAAACACATGCCCAATATTTTGTTAAAAATAGTTTTTATTTCTACTATAGCGTCTGGTGTTTGTATGTTATTTAAGGTTTTAACAGCGTAGTATCATTTTATAGGTTGTAATAGCATTCCTAAGATATGGTATGTTTTAGGCATTTCATAATGTATCGTACGTTTTGGGGGCACATTGTAATGTAACCTAAGGTAAGGACACATCATACGAAATCGTGTGCCATGGATTTTCGTATAATAGTCTACGTAGTGTCCCGAGACCACGTTGCAACAGTGGATACATCTGTGTAGCCGCAGAATTGCGTCTCTCATTTCTTCCTTGACCTCTGTATTACGGGCTGAAGAGAATATAGGTTAAACGGCGCGTTCGTAGTGCTTTACACTTGCGTAGTAGTCGCTATCCCTTGTGCTGAAACCTTGCAGCGATAAACTATGCCTTAGCGTATGTGGAGTTAACGGCAGTTTACAACTGCTGTTTCGTCAACAAAAGGTCGTATTGAAAACACAACTATTACTGTCTTAATATATGTACTTATTGTTTACAAATGTACAAATGTTTAACAGTGCAGTGTTAATGTGTAATATCACGATGTTGCTTAAAGTGTCGCTGTTCACAGTTTGGAGCTCAGTGTTCGCCACGGATGCAGAACACCGTAGGTAAAACGTCCTGATCTGCAATCTGTTTGTATGTATTTTATATTTTATTCATATCCAAATTAGGTCGCGCTATATCTCAGAATGTAGAATAGGATCGGATTATCTAAATATAGTTGGATTTATGCTGCAAAGGTTTGAATGATTCTTAATGACCGGCCTGGTCTGAAACTTGGAACATTAATAGGAAATATAGCCAATGATCTCGGGCTGGATGAGAGCATGCTCGTAAACCCATATTGCCACGGATGGAAACTAAAAACGCTACTGTGACATTAATCTCAGAACTGGAGATGTGATCGTTGGAGAGAGGATTGACAGAAAGGGGCTTTGTAGCAAGAATACTTCGTGCGTTCTAAAACAGGAACTTGTATTGGAGAATCCTTTGGAACTGCATCGTATCAGTCTTAATGTTCAAGATATTAATGACAATGCGTCGCAATTTAAGGAGGACTTGATTGAATTTGAAATAGCGGAATCAACAGTTAAGGGAGCTCTTTTTTCAATCGATGAGTCCTGTGATGCGGATATTGGAAAGAACACTGTTCAAAGTTACGACGGGTTCGCGCACCAGTGACTTTAATTTCTTCCGATCTTACAATGACAGCACATTGCCCCCGGAACAGACTCTACAAAATCTCCAACAAACTTTGCTGATGAAGTTCATAATTCCGAGTCCCCAGAGACCGTTGAAAGACATTAACTATTTCATTATTATATCTTTCAGATGTTTTCTGTTGCCGAAAGATTCCCATTTCGTTCAGTTTAGTTGGTCTGCCTTGAATTATTGTTTCACAGTTAGATATGACCTGTAGGCTAGGTAAGTTTCTGTTCATTGAATTGTGTCATATCCCAAAATGTATTTTTATGACATGTTTTAGGATTGAGAAAATAGAATGTGTTATGTTGCGTATTAAGGATTTGCTATTTTTTAGAGTTTGTAATTTTGGAATACCGATGCAGTTAAAACATGCTGGTTATTTGGTACCGATTGTTAACTGTTGGTCTGGGTGTGTAAATTTGAAACCCAAGAAGTGTCTTTAAAACCACTTAAAACTGTTGCTGTCCGTGGTGCTGAAACACATCGTTTGCATTATCTCCTGTGTATTTTTGTTACGCATTCGGTCTTTGTGTTTAAGATTTAATTTGTCCATTTCATGTTTTGCCTATAAACGTAATCCAGTGTTCTATGCAATATATTTATTAATGTTTTGTGAATTAATGCATGTCATATTTGAAGAGTGCTCGCAGTGTCGCTGTTTACCAGCTGAGCAAAGATACCTCTCCACCCACTAGATGTTGAGACATACAACGTTCAGCATTTGTCACTGGCACTGCAGAAACCCATAGGGACAGACAATTTGTTATTGTTTTCTCTGTTGTATATTTAATCTCTAACTTCACATTTAGGTAATATGAATTAGCATATTTTTCTGAATTGATACACGTAACGGCAACCATATATTATGCATGGCGGTTTGAGTGGCAATGAGACACAAAGGATGCATCAAAACAGGTCTGTTCTATGGTATTGCTTTCTTCTATCACTGCAACACGCGAATAGAGACGTCTGCTATTCTTTACCAAAGGAGTTGAAACACGGATATGTTATTGGGAATATAGACAAGGATCTCGGTCTGGAGGCAAGCAGACTGTCAGCTCGTACGGCCCGTATTGATACAGATAGAGACCATAAACTTCACTGCGACATAAAACTGAGTACCCGGGATTTAATAATTGCCGAAATGATTGACAGGGAGTGTTTTTGTGGAGAAAGGCCTTCTTGCCTGCTCACATTTGATTAAGTCCTCGAAGGCCCGTTGGAGCTGAATGAAATATCTCTTCAAATCCAGGACATAAACGAACATTCACCCATATTTCCGAAGAATACAATGAAGATAAATTAAAGAATCAGCTGCCAAAGGGGCTCGCTATCGTGTAAACGCAGCTAATGATGCAGATGTTGGACAAAACGGTGTTTAAGGCTACATTTAACAAAGGAATCATAACTTTGCATTAAGCTTACAAACGAATACTGTTGGAAGTAAATATAGCGAGTTAGTATTGGAGAAAGAATTAGACCGCCAGGAACAGCACTAGTTAAAATTGTACCTCACTGCTGTAGACGGGGAACTCCGCAGAGATCTGGTATTGGACTCATACACGTTACTGTTCTCTCCATGTTAACTATAATCCCCCAGTGTTCAGTGTTCCTGAAAACTCTATTCCTTTCATCGGACTCTAAAGACATTATTGACGTCACAGACATAAATGACAATTCCCAAGTGGTTTTTGTAAATACCCTGTCTAACCCCATACCAGTGAACGCTTCACCTGATACAGAAGTGGGCATCTTTAACGTGCAGGATAGAGACTCTGGGAATAACCGACAATTCCACTGCTTCATTCACACCATGTTCCTTTTAAGCTGGTGCCATCCATCAATAACTACTACTCTGGTGACGACGGCAGAACTGGACCGTGCACTAGTGTCTGATTACAACATTACAATCACTGCCACCGACGAGGGCTTTCCGCCTCTGTCCTTTAAAACTTTTCAGTTATCTGTATGGCGTCCACGAGATTGAAAATAACCAACCCGGTTCCTCTTGGCTTCTGTTGCAGCTCGAGACCCAGACTGGAGACAGAACGGCACGGTAACTTATTCTCTTTTACCCGGGGATGTGAACGGTGTCCCGGTGACCTCTTTTCCTTCATGACCGAACTGGTCCCAAATGTTGATCATGGTGGCACTCTTGTTTAATTTCTGAATCTGACGGTATGAAACAGGACCTTATTGTATTAGTGAAAGAAAACGGACAGCCCTCACTCTCTAAATCTTGTAACATGTATTTACTGATTTCTGATAACTTTGCTGAAGTTCTAGAACTGAAAAATGTATCTCAAGATGTACCTCTTATCTGATCAACGCACTGGTGTCCGTTTCGATCTTTTTTCTCACGTTCATTATTACTATCCTGGCCTTGAGTTTTTGCTTCAGAAGAAAGACCAGACTTTAGGGTTGACCGAGCAGTCGCCATTTCCTGCGCGTATCTCCCTCCCAACTACGCAGAAGTCGATACTGCCGAAACTCTCTGCAGCATTTACAATTACTACACGTACCTGTGACTTTATGTTTGTCAGATGTTGCAATGACAAGACATTGCACCCGGAACAGACTCAAAGATAATCTCCATCAGACTTTCCCGAGGAACTTAATGTTTCTGAAGTGTCCCCACGGGTTGGTCTTTACATATTCCATTTGATTTATTCATTTATTTTATTGAATACCCTAACCGGCGACAAGCTAATTAATACTTTATCTTTAATACGTCTTACAAGTCAAATGCTTTGCACAATTCGTATCAGAATTATTTGGAAGATAATGTTGCTGTGACAGAGACATCGGCCTTCGTCTGAGACTTGTTTGTAGTTATCAGATAAGTGATGTGAGAGTATTTCTAGTTAAGTGGGATGCGTCCCTGGGTTCCTGTCCATTTTATCAACATTTCTTACATAACTTTCATGCTAGAATATGAATAGCTGTTTGGCTTTCAACAACTTACTCTTTACTATACGGTCTATATTGTGCATTACACTAATGAGTGTGGCGACTGAAAGACCAAAACCATAAAATCTGATAATTGCAATTCAGGCCTGCAGGAATAACTGAATGGATTATTTCTTATAACCTGATAAACTCACGAAAGTAGCATGATAATGGTTTTTATATGAATTCTCATATGTAGTTTGCTATGACGATTTAAATATTTCGAAAAATGCTTGTGTTAACGTGTAATTTCTGTTGAGCACTCAAAGTGTCGCTGTCCACCAGCTTTGTTCTGAAAAATCCAGTTATCTATGAGTGTTGATACAAAGCTGGGGTTATCAAATGATAGTCAACTGCGGTGACCATTGCATATACAATGATATAGCGTGGACATTCGGAGGATACCACTTTGCCTTCCCGTCATATTTGTGTTGATTACTATTTAATTACGGTTTAGTATATTGGTTGTACGATGGATCGTGTTCATACCAGGATGGGGCACAAAGGAATCTCGGTGACAGGCCTGAAATATTGCGTTGCTTTCTTTCTTGTAACGCTAGGTTCTTCCTATGGAGACATGAGCTATTCTTTTCCAGAGGAGATGAAACGGGGATCGGTGATTGGAAATATAGCCAAGAGTCTTGGGCAAGAGGCGAGCAAACTGTCAGCTCGTAAGCCCCGTATTGATACTGATGGAAACAGCAAAAGGTATTGTGACATTAATCTGACTACCGGAGATTTGATTGTAGCTGAAAGGATTGACAGAGAGGGGCTTTGTGGCAAAAAGGTCTCATGCGTTTTAAAACAGGAGCTCGTATTGGAGAATCCTTTGGAACTACATCGTATCAGTCTTCATGTTGAAGATATTAATGATAACTCACCGCAATTTAATGAGGAAAAGATAAATATGGATATAAGCGAATCGGCAGTTAAAGGTGCTCGCTTCTTATTGGGAGAGGCCCATGACGCAGATATCGGACCGAACTCAATCCAAAGATACATGCTAGATAAGAATGACTATTTCGGTTTGATCGTTGATAGTAATACTGTGGTGCTTGTTTTAGAGAAAGAGCTAGATCGAGAACAAAGGCAGGATCTGAAGTTATTATTGACATCGATAGATGGTGGCACTCCGCAGAGATCAGGTACTGTTGTCATACACGTCACTGTCCTGGATTCTAACGATAATTCTCCTGTATTTAGCCAGGGCGTCTATAAAGCCAGCATGCCGGAAAACTCTCCCTTACATACTATAGTGGTTAAAGTGAGTGCTACAGATGTAGATGAGGGAATACATGGTGAGGTGACGTATGATTTCGATCATGTTTCAGACGAAGATAAAAAAATATTTTACATAGACCCCAGAGCAGGAGTGATAAATCTTATCGGTGCTATTGACTTTGAAGAAGTTCCATCATTTGAACTGCGCATTAAAGCAAAGGATGGTTTAGGGTTAGCATCATATGCCAAAGTTATAGTAGACATTACTGATGTAAATGACAACGCCCCAGTGATATTTCTGAAGTCTCTGACTAATTCCATACCCGAGAACGCATTCCCTGGTACAGAGGTGGGCATCCTTAACGTACAAGATAGAGACTCTGGGAATAACCGCAAGGTAGACTGCTCCATTCAGCAAAACGTTCCTTTTAATCTGGTGCCATCCATCAAAAACTACTATTCTCTGGTGACGGCTGGCGAACTGGACCGTGAACTCGTGTCTGATTACAACATTACAATCACTGCCACCGACGAGGGCTCTCCGTCTCTGTCATCTTCTAAAACTGTTCAGTTGTCAGTATCTGACGTCAACGACAACCCACCTGTGTTTGAGGAAAAAATCTATAGCGCCCACGTTACTGAAAATAACAAACCGGGTTCCTCCGTGAGCTCCGTTAGTGCTCGAGACCCAGACTGGAGACAGAACGGTACAGTGATTTATTCTC
>JACXGJ010000140.1:0-151013 GCA_016801105.1 Esox niger | reverse complement strand
AGGTGAAGTGAATGGTGTCTCAGTGTCCTCGTTTTTATCCGTTAACGGAGACACGGGAGTCATTCAGGCTTTGAGGTCGTTTGATTATGAACAGTTCAAGAGCTTTGTTGTCCACGTGCAGGCCAGGGACAACGGTTCCCCTCCGCTCAGCAGCAACGTCACCGTGACTGTGTTCATAACAGATGTGAATGACAACTCTCCTCAGATACTTTACCCCGCCCTGGAAGGGAACTCATTCATGACTGAGCTTGTGCCCAAAGCTGCACACGGGGGCTCTCTTGTTTCCAAGGTGATAGCGGTGGATACAGACTCTGGTCAGAACGCCTGGCTGTCCTATCATATAATTAAATCCACTGATCCGGGTCTTTTCACTATTGGTCTCCACAGCGGAGAGATCAGGACACAGCGGGACATTTCTGAATTGGATAGCATGAAACAGAACCTTATTGTAGCAGTGAAAGATAGCGGACAGCCGCCTCTCTCTGCCACTTGTGCCATGTATTTACTGATTTCTGATAACTTGGCTGAAGTTCCAGAACTGAAAGATCTTTCTTCTGAAGTCAACTCAAAACTCACCTCTTATTTGATCATCGCGCTGGTGTCCGTCTCGTCATTTTTCCTCACCTTCATTATTGTCACCTTGACCGTGAGGTTTTGCAGCAGGAGGAAGCCCAGACTGTTGTTTAATGGAGCGGTTGCGATCCCTAGTGCTTATCTTCCTCCTAATTACGCCGAGGTGGATGGCGCGGGGACTCTCCGGAGCACTTGTAATTACGACACATACCTGACGGCGGGTTCACGCACCAGTGACTTCAAATTCGTTAGGTCTTACAATGACAATATATTTGGTGCCGACCAGATTCCAAGAAATACTCCAATAGACTTCGCTGATGGATTTGACGATTCCGAGGGCTCATCAAAGGTATTGGCCAAACAATATTTACTTGTTAACTACATTGTACATTTTATATAAGAAGCTTTGCATTTAAAGTTTGAGCATCGTATTTGATCAAATGTGTGTTCTATTGTGGAATATTGTACAATTCATTGTCTATTTTGGCATTTATTTTAGTGCTACATCTTCTGTTTATTGCTATGAGTCAATTGGATTATTTCACTTTTTGCATGTTAATGATACGGCTAACGTTTTCAATATTCCATCACCATTTTTAAGTAATAGAAATGTGGTTAAATATACGTAGTTGCTGTTTTTGTAATGAGCTTAATCAATCAATCAATCAAATGTATTTTATAAAGCCCTTTTTGCATCAGCAGTTGTAACAGAGTGGTTTTACAAAACACCCGGCCTTAGCTTAGCTTAGCTTAGAAAGGAGAAATGGCGTCTATGGAATGTGGTAAGATTGCCCAATATATGTGCACAGTTTCGCTGTCAATGGGGATGAGAATGGAGAAAAAAATCACCGGTAGGGATTTTTCCGTATTTGATGTTGGACATTACCGATGTTTTTCTCCTGCTGCGTTGAGCCGGCACATCATTGACAAGTAAGCTTGTTTAGGCAACAGCCGTGCATGCCCAAGCCATAACACTACCTCCTTGATGTTTCACTGATGAGGTGGTGTATTTTCTATATCCTGGGAAATTCTGTTTTGTCTCCACATTTTCCTCTTTTCGGTATGGAACATGCTAACCTTCATCTTATCCATCCTTAAGAATTTGTTCCAGAATGCCACATGCTTCTCTGGACACAAAAGTCTTTGACACAAAGCCTGCTTGACTTGCGTTGATACATCTTTTGGCCTCATGTTGTCAGACAACATCAACAGGCTCCAAAAAGCAAATGCAAAGCCTAGTTCAACAGAAAACAAAATGTTGCTTGTTTTATAGGCCTAGACTAGGCTTAATCCGTGTCTGTGAAACTGGCCCTATATATACCTAAATGAAACAGGTCATGTATGATCTTGTTTATTCAAAGGAAAGATTCAGTTTAACAATGTCTTAAGGTAAGGCAGGTAAAGCAGGAACAAGCCTACAAATGCACAAAGTATGCCTTATGATTTTGATTATCCATTTTACATGTGTAAAGATTTTTAATCTTTGTGTCGGAGTAACCCAGTAGGGTGTTCTCAGGCCTCATCCAGCCCAGAGTGGAATTTTTTATTTTTTGCCAGGACTACCTTTCCAAGAAATTTTACAAGAACAACAAACATTCCACGAATTCAAAAGTAAATTTGTAAATCATACCCAAACATAATATCATTCATGTGTGTAGTGTGAATAAGTGACCAAATATGGATTAACAACGTTTTCGGATGTTTTCAGGTATTTTGTAAATTGGTCATTGACGGAAAATATTGTTGGAGGATAATGTGTACATTGTGAATGTTCTGTTGTGATTTATCATCGAAGGTGAAATCTGACCCTGTAAATGATTTATGTCACACAAGAGTTAAGAGCCACGTTACTGAAAAAAGTAAGTTTTAAGCTTATGCACAAAAAAAACGAGAAGGTTTTTAGCAACTACTAAATTATTCAGCTGTAAACTAATATACTTTTTGACTATTTCGGCAGTGCTCCCAGTCCCAGCAAGCACTTGGAACATATTTTTACAGTTTTTATACAATACACTGAGCAGTGGGACAATGCAGCAGCCACATAAGGGTTTTGTCTCCTATACATTTATGTTCGTTTTGGGTTTTATAAGCAGGGACAGGCAGTATTTATGATGCATGTTTTTAAAATGCTAAATAGGATTTTGCACGTTTGTATTTGATAGGGTTCATGAAAATTGCTTCATATTTTGTTTTGAATTATGTAGTTTAAAAATACTGTAAAATACTTTGTGAGAGGTCTACATGATGACATCATAAAAATTCTGCCTTTGATTGGTGCCTACTCAGTAATTTGCCCATCATCAGCTCCAGTAGAGCATTTATTTTTATTTGTTGGACTGATCAACCAGCCCCATGGATGATGTCTAAATGCCACACTTTTTGAAAACGTAGCTGTGCTTAAAAGCATCAATAGCTAAAGAGACCTCTGCAATGTTGGCCACAGGACACACCCTCATTCAATACACTGCCTCACTCACACAAACCCACACATTCACTCAATCACTGTTTACTTTCTGACCCACACGCACGCATAAGTTTGACTGTTTTTGGTAGAAACTTTGAAATGTTTTCGAATATCTGGTTTGTAGTATTCTCAATTGTAGGGTTCTCTATTGGAGTTTAAGTAAATGTTTTTACCACACTTTTAATGGGTATGTTTTCTGTAACTATAGTCTGAGGCTCTCAATAGATTCAGTGGTTGGAGTTGGGTTAATACTCTTTGACAAGATCTTTTGCTACTTTCTGATTACGATTCTGGCTACAAATCAAAACATATTGATCATTTAATAATTGTTAACAAAGTGCTAAAATGGTTGTTTTCAACCTCAAAATATCTGACCAGTGATTTATTATTAGAAAATGAATTTTTAAATGATAATACCCTAATTGAAGTAGCTGTTTAGTAGGATCATGATTTTGCATAACACTGCATGAATGACTGCCTGCCACCTACTTTTGTATGATATTTATTATTAACAATCAAATTATTAATAACCTAGAAACGAGTTGCTATTAATGAAGGTGCCATCAGTTGTCTTCTTATGAATGACTTGGTTGTCATTGAGTCAGTGTTACTAATGCAAAGTTACCAAACACAAAGTATCTAAATTAGGATAGGCTATGAAACATTGTCTACTTAATCAACTGAGTCAGTGTACTGGTGAAATATCTAATAGGCCGATAGATGGAAGGGTTGCTAAGTGACTTCATGCTCCCTTGCAAAAGTTTTTTTAGTATTTTAAAATGGTGTCTTATTTTAAAATTTGATGTAACTTTGTCCATGTCTGTCTATAAGTGTAGCCTAATCTTCATTCAAAACCGTGAGCATGTTTTGGTTAAATGTTATTATGACTTAGCTGCGCTGGGGTGAGATTATTTTAGTAAACATTTATTAAATATTGTGCTGAAATACTGTCAATTCTTCACATTTTATATTTCGTAGCGTGTTATTTCTTTAAATGACTCACTGTGTCGCTGTTCACCAGCGGTGTTTGGGTAGATCTTGTTCTCCACCCACTTGTGTCTTCATACGATTCAGCTGCCATTTGCCGGAAAGGTTAGACTAGATTTCTGGGACATGTTTGGAATATTAGGTACATGAGACTTCTGGTTGGGGTTTACTATCGGTTTATATTCCAAAATCGAACTACATGATAGATTGCCTTTTTTCACTAAGGATGGAGTGCAAAATATTATCGGTAATAAGCCTGGTCGTCGGCCTTGCTTATTCATTTCTTTTGTTACACTCTGCTTATGGAGATGTAAGCTATTCTTTTCCGGAGGAGATGAAACAAGGATCTGTAATCGGAAATTTAGCCAAGGATCTCGGACTGGAGGTGAACAAATTGTTCGCTCGTAAGGCACGTATTGGTACGGACAGAGGCGGTAAAGGTTATTGTGATATTAATCTGAATACTGGAGATTTGGTTGTGGCTGAAAGGATTGACAGGGAAGTGCTTTGTGGAGAAAAGCCATCGTGTGCTCTTAAATTCGAGTTCGTTTTAGAGAATCCATTAGAATTGCATCTTATCACAATTCAAATCCAGGATATAAACGACAATGCACCTATTTTTCAGAAGGATACAATTAACTTGGATATCATAGAATCTGCTGACAAAGGGGCTCGTTTTCGCGTGAATGCTGCCCGTGACGCGGATATTGGACACAATGCTGTCCAAAGCTACTCACTACTAAGAAATTCACATTTTGTATTTAGTGTTCAAACCAGTACTGCTGGCAGTAAATACGGTGAGTTAGTTTTAGACAAAAAGCTTGACCGTGAAGAACAGCAAGATATAGCATTGCTTCTCACTGCTTTAGATGGAGGCACGCCACAGAGATCAGGTACTGTAGTTATACATGTCAATGTCCTGGATGCTAACGACAATGCCCCAGTGTTTAGCCAGGCGGTCTATAAAGCCAGTCTGCCTGAAAACTGTCCTTTAAATACTCTAGTTGTGACAGTGAGTGCTACCGATGCAGATGAAGGCGTGAATGGAGAGGTGGAATATGAATTTGGTCTCATGTCGGAAAAAGCAAGGGAACTTTTCTCCATAAACCGCAAAACTGGAGATATTATATTAACTGGGGTATTAGACTATGAAGAGGAAACAAAGTTTGACATGTTTGTAGAGGGGATAGATGGCAACGGTCTATCCACAGACACTAAAGTGATTATAGAAATAACGGACATTAATGACAACGCCCCTACGATACATGTCCAGTCTCTCACAAGTCCCATACCTGAGAACGCGTCACCTGGTACAGAGGTGGGCATCATTAACGTGCAGGATAGAGACTCTGAGAATAATCGACGGGCCCGCTGCTCCATTCCGGAAAACGTTCCTTTCCTTTTGGTGCCGTCTATCAAAAACTACTATTCCCTGATGACAGTGGGCGAACTGGACCGCGAACAAGTTTCTGATTACAACATTACAATCACTGCCACCGACGAGGGCTCTCCGCCGCTGTCGTCATTTAAAACTGTTCAATTATCTGTATCTGACGTCAACGACAACCCACCTGTGTTTGAGGAACAATTCTACATCGCCCACGTCACTGAAAATAACAAACCGGGTTCCTCTGTTTGTTCAGTTACTGCTCGAGACCTAGACTGGAGACAGAACGGTACAGTGATTTATTCTCTTTTACCAGGTGAGGCAAACGGTGTCTCTGTGTTTTCCTTGTTATCCGTCAACGGAGACACAGGGGTGATCCATGCTGTCAAGTCGTTTGATTATGAACAGTTCAGAAGCTTTACAGTCCACGTGCAGGCCAGAGACAACGGTTCTCCTCCACTCAGAAGCAACGTCACTGTCAGTGTTTCCGTCACAGATTTAAATGACAACTCTCCTCAGATACTTTACCCTGCCCCGGACGTGAACTCCTTCGTGACGGAGCTTGTCCCCAAAGGTGCGAACGCGGGCTCGTTGGTTTCCAAGGTAATTGCGGTGGACGCGGACTCTGGCCAAAATGCCTGGCTGTCCTATCATATAGTTAAATCCACTGATCTAGGACTTTTTACTATTGGTCTCCACAGCGGAGAAATCCGAACCCGGCGGGACATTTCTGAATCTGACAACATGAAACAGAACCTTATCGTAGCAGTGAAAGATAACGGACAGCCTTCTCTCTCTGCAACATGTGCCATGTTTTTACTGATTTCTGATAACTTGGCTGAAGTTCCAGAACTGAAAGATCTCGCTTCCGATGCGAGTAATTCCAAACTCACATTTTATCTAATGATTGCTCTAGTGTCCGTGTCCACCCTTTTTCTCACTTTCATTATTGTGATCGTAGCTGTGAGGTTTTGCCGTAGGAGAAAACCCAGACTTTTGTTTGACGGAGCGGTTGCAATCCCCAGCGCATATCTACCTAGCAACTACGCAGAAGTCAACGGCTCTGGAACTCTTCGCAGCACTTACAATTATGATGCATACTTGACGACTGGTTCGCACACAAGTGACTTTAAGTTCGTCAGCTCTTACAACGACAACACTCTTCCCGCAGACCAGACTCTGAAGAATTGTCCCACTGATTTTGCTGAGGATTTTCATGCCTCTGATGATTCTCCAGAGGTAGGCCTTTGTATTTATAACTTTTAATTATGTGATTATGTATCGTGATTTATTAGCCCAGAAGACCTTTCCGATTGTCATGTATGCTATTTTCTGTTGCACACTTGTTTTCTAAAAGTTATGCTCATAGAAATGTGTTGTATTGAAAATAACACTGGCAACTCAAATCTCACAGTATATAGTATGTTAGAATTGATCTACATCTTGGTTGTGACTGGTTGAGACCTAAATTAACAAAGTGGTTCCCCACATTCGGCACAATTCTTATTTTGCAGAACGATGAATGGTTGTATAGTTTCGTTCGAAACTGTATGGTGACTGCTTACATCAGATGATGTCCATGTTGCTGGTCCTGAATTTACCCAATTTTTGTGAAGACTTTATAGTTATTATTGATAGCCAGTAGCTGCAGTCTATGTTTATTCTCACTTCCAGTTATACTCGTTTGATTTGCGCGTTTCCTAACAAGGGCCAATTAATAGGACGGAATCTAAAGTATCTATAGGGTGATTCAGAGGTCCCTTGGTTAGTTAAGACGTTTCTAGACTGCGTGTGTATTTTTGCTCAAATCTAAACCACTGCTTTTTCAGTACAATCCCGATTATTTACCTTTTAATACTTTCCTGTCCAAAAATAATACAATTCAGAAAATATATATTTAAAAGAATTCTAATGTATCCATTGATATTTCGATTAATGTTATAATTTTGTTAGCATTCAGAAATATATACATCTGTACATTTAAGACATTGGACATCTTTAACTATTTGAAAACTAGAATAAAACAATTGTACAATGCTGTCATGTTGTTTGATTTGAGATCAGGTTATATTCTCTTTAAGATTTCTCATCTGACTGGATTTTCTAGTAATTTCCACTAAAGTTTGGAATACTTTTGACTTACTAGGGATAAATGAAATGAGCATTACAAATATGATTCCGTGGTGGAATTTGTCACTGGAATGTGATAACACAACCTCAATGCTGTACTTAAAGACATATTTTAGAAATAATAATGAATAGATCATGGCTATATTATTCATCTCTACTAACGACAGGGCCCGATTTCACATTGTCGCTTTCCATGGTGCTGAAAGGTTTAGAAAATGGGGTTTGGATTAAACAGACTATTTGTTAGACTTCTCATTGTGACTTTTTGTGAAAAATAGAAATATAAACAGTGCATTAGTATGTGCAATATTTGTTGATAACTCACAGCGTCGCTGTTCACCATATGTTTAGAAAGATCTAGTTCTCCACCCACTGGTGTTGTTACTGCTGCCATTTAGCTGCGGAAAATATTTACAACGGTCAGACTCAGCTAATTTTTTGACGTTATTTTCGTCATATTACATTTAAATTTGTTCAATACGATTTGTTTACATTGTAATGTCTTGGCTTTAAGGTGTCTTGCGGTTTAATATCAGGATGGAACACAACGGAATATCAGTAACCTGTCTAGTTCGCGGCTATGCTTTCTTTCTTTTGTTGCATTCCGCCTATGGAGACGTGAGCTATTCTGTTCCCGAGGAAATGAAACGCGGACATGTGATTGGAAATATAGCCCAGGATCTCGGACTGGAAGTGGGCAAATTGTCTGTTCGTAAGGCCCGCATTGACGGCGAAGGGAACCGTAAACGTTATTGTGACTTAGATATGAATACTGGAGATTTGATTGTTGCCGAAAGGATTGATCGAGAAGGACTTTGTGGGGAAAAGGTTTCTTGTCTCCTAAGGTTCGAAATGGTCCTGGAAGGTCCATTAGAGTTGCACGGGATATCACTTCAAATACAGGACATCAATGATAATGCGCCTGTATTTCCCAAAGATGTAATCAAGATAGACATTACAGAATCAGCTGTCAAAGGTTCTCGTTTTCGTGTGAACGAGGCCCATGATGCAGACATAGGACAAAATGCAGTACAAAGCTATACATTACAGAGGAATGAACATTTTGTTCTGAACGTACTTACAAATGCAGACGGTGGGAAAAAGGGAGAGTTAGTGTTAGAAAGAGAGCTAGATCGCGAGGAGCAGAACGAGTTGAAACTATTGCTGACAGCTGTAGACGGAGGCACTCCGCAGAGATCAGGTACAGTAATCATACACGTTACAGTCCTGGACGCTAACGACAATGCCCCAGTGTTTAGCCAGGCAGTTTATAAAGCCAGTCTGCCTGAAAACTCTCCTTTAGATACCGTCGTGGTTACGGTGAGGGCAACGGATGCAGATGAAGGAGCAAATGGCAAAGTGATGTATGAATTCAGTCGTATTTCTGATTCAGCCAGACAAATATTCAGTCTAAGCCAGATAACCGGAGAAATAAGGCTTAATGGCCCTTTAGACTTTGAGGAAGAATACACATATGAAATGCGGGTAGAAGCAAAAGATGGATTTGGACTTACTTCAGATGCCAAAGTCATTATAGACATCACAGATGTAAATGACAACGCGCCTGTGATATATATAAAGTCTCTGACTAACCCCACCCCTGAGAACGCGTCACCAGGTACAGAGGTGGGCATCATTAACGTGCAGGATAGAGACTCCGAAAATAACCGACAAGTGCGCTGCTTCCTTCAACAAAACGTTCCTTTTAAGCTGGTGCCCTCGATCAAAAACTACTATTCTCTGGTGACCACGGGTGAACTGGACCGTGAACTATTATCTGATTACAACATTACAATCACTGCCACCGACGAGGGCTCTCCTCCTCTGTCCTCCTCTAAAACTATTCAAGTATCTGTTTCTGACGTCAACGACAACCCACCTGTGTTTGAGGCCCATTCGTATAGCGTCCAACTAAAAGAAAATAATAAACCTGGCCTCTCCGTGTGTTCAGTTACTGCTCGGGATCCAGACTGGAGACAGAACGGTACAGTGATTTATTCTCTTTTACCAGGTGACGTGAACGGTATCTCAGTATCTTCTTTCTTATCTGTTAATGGAGACACAGGGGTGATCCACACTGTCAGGTCGTTTGATTATGAACAGATCAGAAGCTTTAAAATCCAAGTGCAGGCCAGAGACAACGGTTCTCCTCCACTCAGCAGCAACGTCACGGTCAGTGTTTTAATATTGGATGTAAATGACAACTCTCCTCAGATACTTTACCCCGCCACGGATGGGAACTCATTCATGACGGAGCTTGTCCCCAAAGGTGCGAACGCGGGCTCGTTGGTTTCCAAGGTAATTGCGGTGGACGCGGACTCTGGCCAAAATGCCTGGCTGTCCTATCA
This sequence comes from Esox niger, assembly GCA_016801105.1. Lineage (NCBI taxonomy): Eukaryota > Metazoa > Chordata > Actinopteri > Esociformes > Esocidae > Esox > Esox niger. Next base: position 141,124 of record JACXGJ010000140.1, on the reverse strand, counting down.
AATAGTCAAATCCACTGATCTAGGACTTTTTACTATTGGTCTCCACAGCGGAGAAATCCGAACACGGCGGGACATTTCTGAATCTGACAACATGAAACAGAACTTTATCGTAGCAGTGAAAGATAACGGACAGCCTTCTCTCTCTGCAACATGTGCCATGTTTTTACTGATTTCTGATAACTTGGCTGAAGTTCCAGAACTGAAAGATCTATCTTCTGATGCGAGTAATTCCAAACTCACATTTTATCTAATGATTGCTCTAGTGTCCGTGTCCACCCTTTTTCTCACTTTCATTATTGTGATCGTAGCTGTGAGGTTTTGCCGCAGGAGAAAACCCAGACTTTTGTTTGACGGAGCGGTTGCAATCCCCAGCGCATATCTACCTAGCAACTACGCAGAAGTCAACGGCTCAGGAACTCTCCGCAGCACTTACAATTATGATGCATACCTGACGACTGGTTCGCACACAAGTGACTTTAAGTTCGTCAGCTCTTACAACGACAACACTCTTCCCGCAGACCAGACTCTGAAGAATTGTCCCACTGATTTTGCTGAGGATTTTCATGCCTCTGATGATTCTCCAGAGGTAGGCCTTTGTTTTTATTACACGGTTTTAACTAAATAGGCTCTCTTGCAGGGTTTTCTACTTGCTGTTTAACTTATTTCTTACTGTTAATTATGTGATTATATATATGGTGATTTATTATGCCAGAATACATGTTTTTTTCATATTTTCAAGTATGGTTTTCTAAATGCAATTATGCTCAAATAAATGTTTTGTATTGAAAATAACTATCGCAAGGTAGTTGCACAGGATATGATATGCTACAGTTGGTCTACATCTTGGTTGGGTCTGGTTGAGACCTAAATTAACGGAGTATTTTCCCACATTTTGTAAATTTTTTATTTTGCAGAAGCAGTACTATTGCTTAGTTTAGTTCGGAACTATTTGATTGCCGACAGTAGCATCTGTCCGTGTTGCTGGTGCTGAATTGACCTACTTTTTTTGTGAAGCTTTTGATTGCCGACAGTAGCATCTGTCCGTGTTGCTGGTGCTGAATTGACCTACTTTTTTTGTGAAGCTTTTATAGATATTATTGACTGCCAATATTTGGAGCTTATGTCTGTTGAGATAGAAATTTGAAATTGTGAAGCAATATAATGATTCAATGTTTTATTTTGTATTACATTGGCAGTTATGAGTTTATATTCATTTCTCTGGTTGTTTCATTTAGTATGCTGTGACCTAGGTCAATGTGTAATTAACAGACCTCTGGGTTCTCTTTTTATCTGTTGAAGAGATGAGCTTGGTCAGTGAAGATGCTACAAAGACGCCTGTCGTACCTAGATACTTTGATTACTCGGAGTGCGGTCATACTAGGTGGCCGTATATCGATTATCCCATGCGCATGTAAAATAAAAAACCTTTATAGAACTTTGGACTCAAGACCGATAATTTTTCTTTAACACTGTCCTCACTTCCAGTTCTACTCGTTGGCTTAGGGCATTTCCTTGTACTGGCCAGTTAATAGGACGGAAGGAAAGTAGTTCTGCTTTCTATCCCACTTGTCAGACGTTAGGATCAGCTACCCAAGTGTAATATTAGTTGTCAATATTCAACACTTCAATGTATAGTACCCAATGTAGTGTGCGACAGATTTTCGTTAAACGATTTGGGGGTTTTAGTTATATCCGGTACATATTTATTCTCATTAACTGAGTTTTCGGGTGAAATAGTCTCCAAATGATTTTATCAATCATGTATTGTATATACCTGGATATTGTTTCGAGAAGTACTGCGGTTATGCATGCTGTTGGTTGTGTAATGACTGTAGGATACTCGCTGTGTCGCTGTTCACCAGCTGAGTTAATATATCCAACTATCCTCCCATTGGACTTGTGCAGAGCTCGTAGTCGGGAAAGACAGACGGCCATGCTTACAAATTGTACTACTAATATTTTCATACAATATTGTACTTTTTAAAATATTTTTGTATCTTAACGATACGTTGTTCCGCGGTCTAAAGCTCACAATGGTACACACTGGAATCTTAATGACTGGCCTTGTCAACGTCTTTGTTTTCTGTCTTCAATTCGCTTATGCAGACGTGAGCTTTTCTTTCCCGGAGGAGATGAAACGCGGATCTGTGATTGGAAATATAGCCAAGCATCTCGGGCTGGAGGTGAATGTATTGTCGGTTCGTAAAGCCCGTATTGACACGGAAGGATATCAAAAACGTTATTGTGACATTAATCTAAGTACCGGGGAATTGATTGTAGCTGAAAGGATTGACCGGGAGGGGCTTTGTGGCAAGAAGGCTTCGTGCGTTTTGAAACAGGACCTTGTATTAGAGAATCCGTTGGAACTACAGCATATTAGCCTTAATGTTCAAGATATAAACGACAACTCCCCTCAGTTTAAAGAAGATATTATTAAAATGGACATAAGGGAATCAGCAGACAAAGGGGCTCGTTTTCCTCTAGATGAAGCCCATGATGCGGATATTGGACTGTACACAGTGCAAAGCTATACACTGGAAAGAAATGAACATTTCGTTTTGGATGTTAAAACCAAATCTGGTGGACGCAAATATGCGGAGTTAGTTCTAGACAGAGAGTTAGATCGTGAAAAGGATCAAGATTTCCGTTTAATACTTATTGCATCGGATGGTGGCACTCCACAGAGATCGGGTACAGTAATCATTCATGTCACTGTCTTGGATGCTAACGATAATGCCCCAGTGTTCAGCCAGGCGATCTATAAAGCCAGTCTGCCTGAAAACCCACCTCTAGATACTGTAGTGGTTACAGTGAGGGCAACGGACACAGATGATGGCGTAAACGGTGAAGTGACATATGACTTTGACCATGCTTCAGATGAGGATGTTAAACTTTTCTCTATTAATGCTAAAACCGGGGAAATTAAAGTTATTGGTGTGGTTGATTATGAGGAGGGGTCCACATATGAATTACAAGTTAGAGCCAAGGATGGGCCTGGTTTAACTTCTTATTCTTCATTAATTGTAGAAATAACTGACTTAAATGACAATCCCCCATTGATATATATAAAGTCTCTGACTAATCCCTTACCTGAGAACGCGTCACCTGGTACAGAGGTGGGCATCATTAACGTGCAGGATAGAGACTCTGGGAACAACCGAAAGGTCCGTTGCTCCATCCTGCAAAATGTTCCTTTTAATCTGGTGCCATCCATTAAAAACTACTATTCTCTGGTGACGACTGGCGAACTGGACCGTGAACTCGTTGCTGATTACAACATTACAATCATTGCTACCGACGAGGGCTCTCCGTCTCTGTCATCTTCTAAAACTGTTCAGTTGTCAGTATCTGACGTCAACGACAACCCACCTGTGTTTGAGGAAAAAATCTATAGCGCCCACGTTACTGAAAATAACAAACCGGGTTCCTCCGTGAGCTCCGTTAGTGCTCGAGACCCAGACTGGAGACAGAACGGTACAGTGATTTATTCTCTTTTACCGGGTGACGTGAACGGTGTCTCAGTGTCCTCTTTGATATCCATTAACGGAGACACAGGGGTGATCCATGCTGTGAGGTCGTTTGATTATGAACAGTTCAAGAGCTTTGTTGTCCAGGTGATGGCCAGGGACAACGGTTCTCCTCCGCTCAGCAGCAACGTCACCGTCACTGTGTTCATAACAGATGTGAATGACAACTCTCCTCAGATACTTTACCCCTCCCTGGAAGGGAACTCCTTCATGACTGAGCTTGTGCCCAAAGCTGCACACGGGGGCTCTCTTGTTTCCAAGGTGATAGCTGTGGACGCCGACTCTGGTCAGAACGCCTGGCTGTCCTATCATATAGTTAAATCCACTGATCCGGGACTTTTCACTATTGGTCTCCACAGCGGTGAGATCCGGACACTGAGGGACATTACTGCATCTGACAGCATGAAACAGAACCTTATTGTATTAGTGAAAGATAACGGACAGCCCTCTCTCTCTGCCACTTGTGCAATGTTTTTATTGATTTCTGATAACTTGGCAGATGTTCCAGAGCGAAAGGATGTATCTTCTGATGAGAGTAATTCTAAACTCACCTTTTATCTGATCATCGCGCTGGTGTCCGTCTCTACCTTTTTCCTCACTTTCATTATCCTCATCCTGGCTGTGAGGTTTTGCCAGAGGAGAAAACCCAGACTTATGTTTGAAGGAGCAGTAACCATCCCTAGCACGTATCTCCCTCCCAACTATGCAGAGATGGATGCCTCAGGAACTCTTCGTAGCACTTACAATTATGACACATACCTGACAACCGGGTCACACACCAGTGACTTTAAGTTTGTCAGGTCTTACAACGACAACACGTTTCCCAACGACCAGAATCTGAGAATCACTCCAACCAACTTGTCTGAAGAACTTGAGGATTCCATCCCTTCCTTAGAGGTAGGCCTTTGGTGTATGACAATTTTGAGATTGTCTTTTTTATCATACAACATAAGCTAACCCTAACCCTTTAAATTGCTTTTTATAACAAAAACCTAGAATGCAACATTTTTAGAACAGGTTTTTTTGAACCACATGAATTTATTTAGAATTGGGACAACTTTTTGAATGGACATCATGTTACCTCCTCTGAGAATGATTCATATGTACCCATGAGTTCTGTGAACTGCTTTTGGTCAATATGAGTACGGGGTCTATTTTTGCCGTGTTAAGGTTAGTTGCTGTCATTTAGGCACAGTCAGTATATCTGATCTAACAAAGTAGATACTCCTTTAAACCATCAAGATTTTGTTAGTTTAACAGGTCTGAAACTCAAGTTTGATTTAGATGGATTTGATGGATTTCACTGGATAACATTTAGAAATGTTCCTTTTCAGTTTTCAATGTTTCCTTCACATTGCATCCACTGGTAGTGGATCTGTCCTTTTTCGCTGTATTGCAGTTCATTGGTTGGATGACATGAACAAACAGTACCGTACATGTTGACATCCACACCTGCAGCATGCATGCATTTTTACATAAACATAATGTAATATACACATCAGACAACAGCCTTAATGCAGGTTAAGTTTGTTCATTCTCTTTCAGCCAGTTAACCAATGCACCTGTAGGTCCCTTGATGTTACCCTGGTGTTATTTCAGGCTGCGGGCCTCTTGTAGTTAGCTCCTGGACTGAATTTGGTGGGACAACCTGTCCGGTGTAGATTGCCAGGTGTTCTGGAATTATTTCCATCATTTATCTTATTCAGATGTGGAAAATTCAGGGATCTCTTGATAACTAGCCACGGTCACGTAGACCAAGAAAGATTTCATCCAAAACTGCAAGAAGAATTGTTTGAGATACAAAGAAAAACCCACAGGTAACCTTAGGAGAAATGCAGACTGCTCTGGAAAAAAAGACTCTGTGGTTGTTTCAAGGAGCACAGTACGGCAATATTTGAACAAAAATGAGCTGCATGGTTGAACCATTGCCACAATATACCCGGTTACAATATGCCCGACAACACCTTGACACACCTCACAGCTTCTGACAAGCTTACTTGGAGTGACGTGATCAAAATACAGCTTAATGGTCACTACCATAGGCGCTATGTTTGGAGAGGAGTCAGCAATGCCTATAGTGAACAGAATATCCTCCCCACTGTGAAGCATGGTGGTGGCTAACTGATGTTTTGGGTGTGTGTGAGTTCTAAAGGCACAGGGGATCTTGTGAAAATTGATGGCGAGATGAATGCAGAATTTTATCAGAAAATACTGGCAGAGACTAGGCATTGTTCTGCTTGAAAGCTGTGCTTGGGACACTCTTGAACTTTCCAGCATGACAATGACCCTAAGCACAAGGCCAAGGTGACTCTCCAGTGGTTATAGCAGAAATAGGTGAAGGTCCTGGAGTGGCGTAGAAGTCTAGAGATCCATCGGGTGGTGTAGGGGTCCCATGGATGGTTTAGAGGTCCCTAGGGTGGCGTAGAAGTTCCTAGGCTGGTCCAGAGGCCCATATGTTGATGTAGAGGTCCCTAGGGTAGTGCAGAGGTCCCTAGGGTAGTGCAGAGGTCCCTAGGTTGGTGTAGAGGTCAGTAGGCTGGTGCAGACATCCCTATGCGTGTGTGAGTTGGCATCAATCTGGCCCACTGCTGTTTCAGCAAAAACTCTTTCCTGGACCTTTTACTACTTTCCTGTCCAATAAGGTGTGAAATTCTGATGTATATTTTAATTTATATTTTGAATAATCATCATTTAGTTATTGTGATTTTATACATTTTGCTTTTCAAGTGATAGGCATCTGTAAATGTAAGACAATGGACAAGCTTAAACTATGGGAAAAAAGAATGAGACATCGTAAAATGCTTTCTTATGGTTTGATTTGTGATTGGGTTGTATTCTGTTTGACATTTCTCAGATGGCTGGATGTCTTTGTCCATACTCCCAAAGATTCTAACATATTTGATTTAAGATCATATTGTTTTTCACAAACATTATCTTTGCATTTTAAAACGATATACAGGTCACTAAAAGCTATGACAAATACATTTTCAATTAAATTCCTGTTGGCTTAATTAAATACTTCACATTAGAGATGAGCTTTTACATAACCAACCAGCAGTGCAGATCACTGAAATAGAGAAATAGCAGGCCAAATTCTTTACCTGACGCGTTACTAACTTCATTAGATTAGCTGGGGATAAATGAGTAATTAGTATAGAAACATCATTATCCTGTGAATCAATTTGACAGTGGAATGTGATAACAAGGCCGTAAAACTTTATGTAAAATAGTTTTAGAAATAATGATGGAATGTTGCCATGTTATTCATCTATGCTATTAAGCGCCCGATATCACATTGTTGCTTTCTGTCTAGAATAACGGTTTTGGATCAGATGATATAATTATTGTTTTAAGGTTCCATTCTTGCGAGACCCATTCACATGGCATGTTGACCAACTCGATTCTCTTCGAGTAATTTCACAATGCAGGGGTCTACAATATAGCGATTAAACAGACTGTTTGTTATCCTTCTCATATTAACTTCTGTGAAAAAGATAGGAGTATTGATTTGGTGTATGTGACAGAAACGCCCGGGCATCTTGATTTGCAAACAAGCACCGGGTCAATTCCTCTTTCAGATCTCACAGCGAAACACCAGGAACAAAGTATGTGCACGGTATATTGTATTGTAATGTTTGCCAAAACACCAAAAAACAAATAGCTAAGAACATAACTCCAAAATCATAGAAGTTCAATACAAAGTGGCAGCAAGTGATTCAGTTGATTACTCGGTCCTTTACTGGCGTCTTGGCCATGCAGAACTCTAGTCCGTCCTCAGAGCTCTTAGATCAGTTATCCGTTACGTTTGGCCAAATGGCAGCTCCCGTTAAAACCCTTTTCCATCTGGGTATGCTGGGATTTCGGATAACATGCCTAGGCGTGAAGGAATATAAGTGGTATGAATAACAATTTACCCAACGTGTTATCTCTGCTAGTAGGCTGATTGTCCGCTGTCAAAGTAGCACTTTCCTGTAAGATGTTAGAGTGCGTTGTATATTGGGGACTGGTCTGGATCGCCGTCAGCTCAGTAAGTACGTATTTATGTTCGCTCCGAACACACTCTGCTTCGTCCGTTTCGTTTGCTTATCGTTTTTTCGCTCCCCTTTTCCCCAGGTGATTGTCTGACTTTAAACACCTTTTTCACGCTCATCCTGGTTGAATTAGAGAAAGCCAGGCGATGTTATTGGCTAGGCGAAGTTGTTCTCAATGTCCAACTAATGCACGTAATCACTGCACACACCACCACATAAAAGCCCTGCAAATGTCATGCAATAATACAATGTATACACAAAAAATGCACACATAAAACCTCAAAGTATAAAAACACCAGTGGTATTGCACACTATAAAACTCAATAATCCCCAGTGTAAAACCCCCATTAATTAGAGGCTCTAGCTGCGTATTGCTCCTTTGACGTGTAGTATTTGCTGATTACTCAAAGTGTCGCTGTTCACCATATGTTTGGATTGAACTAGTTCTCCACCCACTGGTGTTCTTGCTGCTGCCATTTAGCTGCGGGAAATATTTATAACGGTCAGATTCATAGCTTATTTTGTGGAGGTTTTTTCGTCATACTCCATATATTTGTTCAAAACGATTTGTATAGATTATAATGTCTTGTCTTAATGGTGTCTTGCGGTTTAATACCAGGATGGAACACAACGGAGAATCAGTAACCCGCCTAGTGTGCGGCTTTGCTTTCTTTCTTTCGCTGCATTCCGCCTATGGAGACCTGAGCTATTCTGTTCCCGAGGAAATGAAACGCGGACTTGTGATTGGAAATATTGCCAAAGATCTCGGACTGGAAGCGGGAAAACTGTCTGTTCGTAAGGCCCGCATTGATGGCGAAGGGAACCGTAAACGTTATTGTGAATTAGATATGAATACTGGAGATTTGATTGTTGCCGAAAGGATTGATCGAGAAGGACTTTGTGGGGAAAAGGTTTCTTGTCTCCTAAGGTTCGAACTGGTTCTGGAAGGTCCATTAGAGTTGCACGGGATATCACTTCAAATACAGGACATCAATGATAATACGCCTGTATTTCCCAAAGATGTAATCAAGATAGACATCAGAGAATCCGCTGACAAAGGAGCTCGTTTTCGTGTGAACGAGGCCAATGATGCAGACATAGGACAAAATGCAGTACAAAGCTATACATTACAGAGGAATGAACATTTTGTTCTGAACGTACTTTCAAATGCAGACGGTGGGAAAAATGGAGAGTTAGTGTTAGAAAGAGAGCTAGATCGCGAGGAGCAGAACGAGTTGAAACTATTGCTGACAGCTGTAGACGGAGGCACTCCGCAGAGATCAGGTACAGTAATCATACACGTTACAGTCCTGGACGCTAACGACAATGCCCCAGTGTTTAGCCAGGCAGTTTATAAAGCCAGTCTGCCTGAAAACTCTCCTTTAGATACCGTAGTGGTTACGGTGAGGGCAACGGATGCAGATGAAGGAGCAAATGGCAAAGTGATGTATGAATTCAGTCGTATTTCTGATTCAGCCAGACATATATTCAGTCTAAGCCAGATAACCGGAGAAATAAGGCTTAATGGCCCTTTAGACTTTGAGGAAGAATACACATATGAAATGCGTATAGAAGCAAAAGATGGATATGGACTTACTTCAGATGCCAAAGTCATTATAGACATCACAGATGTAAATGACAACGCGCCTATGATATATATAAAGTCTCTGACTAACCCCACCCCTGAGAACGCGTCACCAGGTACAGAGGTGGGCATCATTAACGTGCAGGATAGAGACTCCGAAAATAACCGACAAGTGCGCTGCTTCCTTCAACAAAACGTTCCTTTTAAGCTGGTGCCATCTATCAAAAACTACTATTCTCTGGTGACCACGGGTGAACTGGACCGTGAACTAGTGTCTGATTACAACATTACAATCACTGCCACCGACGAGGGCTCTCCTCCTCTGTCTTCCTCTAAAATGATTAAGTTATCTGTGTCTGACGTAAACGACAACTCACCTGTGTTTGAGTCACAATCATACAGCGCCCACCTGAAAGAAAATAATAAACCTGGCCTCTCAGTGTGTTCGGTTACAGCTCAGGACCTTGACTGGCGACAGAACGGTACAGTGATTTATTCGCTTTTACCAGGTGACGTGAACGGTGTCTCGGTGTCTTCTTTGTTATCCGTTAACGGAGACACAGGGGTGATTCACGCTGTGAGGTCGTTTGATTATGAACAGTTCAGGAGTTTTAAAGTCCACGTGCAGGCCAGAGACAACGGTTCTCCTCCACTAAGCAGCAACGTCACTGTCAGTGTTTTAATAAGGGATTTGAATGACAACTCTCCTCAGATACTTTACCCCGCCCCGGATGGAAAATCACACATGACTGAGCTTGTCCCCAAAGCTGCACACGGGGGCTCTCTTGTATCCAAGGTGATAGCTGTGGACGCGGATTCCGGTCAGAACGCCTGGCTGTCCTATCATATAGTAAAATCCACTGATCCTGGACTTTTTACTATTGGTCTTCACAGCGGAGAGATCAGGACACAGCGGGACATTTCTGAATCTGACAACATGAAACAGAACCTTATTGTAGCAGTGAAAGATAACGGACAGCCCCCTCTCTCTGCAACATGTGCGGTGTATTTATTGATTTCTGATAACATGGCTGATGTTCCAGAACTGAAAGATATATCTTACGATTATAGCAACTCTAAACTCACATCTTATCTGATCATCGCGCTGGTGTCCGTCTCTACCTTTTTTCTCACCTTCATTATTGTCATCCTGGCATTGAGGTTTTGCCGCAGGCGGAAGCCCAGACTTTTGTTTGACGGTGCGGTCGCCATTCCCAGCGCGTATCTCCCTCCAAATTATGCAGATGTGGATGACTCAGGAACTATCCGTAGCGCATACAATTATGATGCGTACTTGACCGCAGGGTCACGCACCAGTGAATTCAAGTTTGTCAGATCTTACAACGACAGCACGCTGCCCTCAGATCAGACCCTGAGGAAAACCCCAACTGATTTTTTTGAAACTTCTGACGATTCTGAGGGGTCCCAAGAGGTAGGCTAAACCGTAAATTCTTTGTTACCACAGTTCTATGGTGAGAGACAGAGATTTTGTCAATGATAATTTTGCAGAATATTAGCCTACAATATAATTCCTGTTATTTTATTTGAATGTTGTTATTAATCCAAATGATGACTATTGAATCCCCCCGTAATTAAGTGAAAACTGTTAATGCCAATACAATAGTTTCTGTAGTTTGATTGGCGGATTTGAGTATGCCTTTTCAGTTATGACGGTTTCTTTCGGGCTTTCGTTTAATTTCAAATGTAGACCTCTTAGTGTTTGGAATGCTAGAGTTGAGGCATTTTTGGAAAGTAGTTACATAATAAATACTGCATCTTATGAGCTTCGAAAAATTTGATGAAAGACATTCACACCGGTTCTATCTAAACGGCCTTGTGGCACTCTCCATGGTTCTGAAAATATTCAATTGTATCCTTTTTTTTCGGATTTATACTCTACGTTAATTCTTGTTTTGCATTTCTTTTTTATTTCAGTGATGCGTGATTATTTTCAGAAATACTAGAACTATAATATATATATTTCTTTTAATGTCTTATTTGTTGTCCGGGCCCACTGTGTTGCTGTTCACCTGTGTTTTTATAGAACTGTTTTGTTTCAGGGCTGCTGAGCTAGGTTGTCATTGAGCTATACAGAAAACAGAAACGGCCATCATATTAGGTTTATTTAATTTTATTCAGGAACCTCGCGTTTTTGTATACAGGGGCTCTCTATATTATATTTTACATTCCTCCAGTTTGCTTTTACATACCGAAGATGGGTGAAATGCACTCTGTAAATGGCTTAGTAAGCTGGGTCTTTGTTTTCTTCTAAAGGTTTATTCCGCATTTGGAGACGTGAGCTATTCTTTTCCCGAGGAGATGAAACGAGGATCTCTGCTTGGAAATGTACCCAAGAAACTAGTTCTGGAACGTTAGAAACTGACACCTCGAAAGGCTCGCAATGATAGGCTACACAAGAGAACGGAGAACGTTATTGTGTCTGAATACTGAGGATTAGGTTGTTTCAGACAGGATTGACAGGGACGACCAAGGGGAAGACAATGTTTCGTTTATTCTTAATTCCCACGTGGTTATTTCCGATATTTTATAGGGGCATTATATATCACTTGTGTTTGAGGATGACAGTGATATCTCATCCATTTTACCCAAGGATTAATTTAAATAGGAAATTAGTGACTGGACTGACAGATGAATCCTTTCCGATTTCTCTTTACGACTTAACTAAACAAAATAATATGGTTCAATGTACGTGGGCTTGCGTGATTTCTAGAATGTACTCGCTGTGTCGCTGTTCACAAGCTATATTTTGTCAGGCCAGTTCTACGCCCACTTGGTTAAATTATTATCAGGTTTCTGGGTGCCATTTAGCTGCGAGATATATTGGTGACGGTCTGTTCGCATTGTAGGCATTTGTTTGGTTACATTTCCTTTAAACAACTCGCCTTCTTGTGGAAAAGTACCTACTCTTTCTTTATATGTTACAGCATACGTAAATAGTCACTGATTCTAAAACATTATGGGACACAAAGGATTTTTTGAGATCTGCGGCTTTGCTTTCATTCTTCTCATGCTGCATTCGGTCTATGGAGACGTGAGCTATTCTTTTCCGGAGGAGATGAAACGCGGATATGTGATTGGAAATATAGCCAAGGATCTCGGACTGGAAGCGAGCAGTTTGTCCGCGCGAAAGGCCCGTATTGATACTGAGGAACATAGCAAATTTATTTGTGACATTAATCTGAATAACGGGGATCTCATTGTTGCGGAAAGAATTGACCGGGAGGAGCTTTGTGGAGAAAAAGCTGCTTGTATACTTAGATTCGAATTGGTCCTAGAAAATCCATTAGAGTTGCACAGTGTATCGTTTAAAATCGAGGACATTAACGATAATTCGCCAATTTTCCCCAAAGATTCTATAACTTTTGATATTCAAGAATCTGCAGTCAAAGGGGCTCGATATCGTGTAAATGCTGCTCATGACGCAGATATTGGACAAAATCGGGTTCAAAGCTACACATTACAAAATAACGACCATTTTGTTTTGAGTGTTAAAACAAATACGATTGGTAGTAAATACAGTGAGTTAGTGCTAGATAAGGAACTAGACCGCGAACAAAAGGAGGAAATACAATTATTTCTAACAGCTATAGACGGAGGCACTCCACCAAGATCAGGTGCTGTAGTCATACACGTTACTGTCCTGGATGTTAACGATAATGCCCCAGTGTTTAGCCAGGCGGTCTATAAAGCCAGTCTTCCTGAAAACTCTCCTGCAGACACTGTCGTGTTGGCAGTGAGTGCTACCGATGCAGACAAGGGTGGGAATGGCGATGTGACGTATGAATTTAGTAGAATTTCTGACAGAGCTAGGAAAATATTTAATTTGGATCCCAAAACTGGACACGTGTTGGTTATTGGAGATATAGATTATGAAAAGGAGTCAAAATATGAAATGCTTATTGAGGGAAAAGATGGATTTGGCCTATCCTCCGATGCTACATTAATAATAGACATAACTGACATGAATGACAACGCTCCAGTGATTTATCTGAAATCTTTGACTAATCCCATACCTGAAAACGCATCACCTGGTACAGAGGTGGGCATCATTAACGTTCAGGATAGAGACTCTGAGAATAACAGACAGGTCCGCTGCTCCATTCAGCAAAATGTTCCTATGAAGCTGGTGCCATCTATCAACAACTACTATTCTCTGGTGACCACGGGCGACCTGGACCGTGAACTCGTTGCTGATTACAACATTACAATCACTGCCACCGACCAGGGCTCTCCCGCTCTCTCCTCCTTTAAAACGATTCAGTTATTTGTTTCTGATGTCAACGACAACCCGCCTGTGTTTGATGAACAATTTTATAGCGCCCATCTTACTGAAAATAACAAACCTGGCTTATCCGTGTGTTCGGTTACTGCTCGAGATCCAGACTGGAGACAGAACGGCACCGTAATGTATTCTCTTTTACCGGGTGACGTGAACGGTATTTCAGCGTCCTCTTTGATATCAGTTAACGGAGACACAGGGGTCATCAACGCTGTGAGGTCGTTTGATTATGAGCAGTTCAGGAGTTTTAAAGTCCACGTGCAGGCCAGAGACAACGGTTCTCCTCCACTCCGCAGCAACGTCACCGTTAATGTCTTTATAATGGATGTAAATGACAACTCTCCTCAGATACTATATCCCGCTCCAGAGGTGAACTCCTTCATGACTGAGCTTGTGCCCAAAGCTGCACACGGGAGCTCTCTTGTTTCCAAGGTGATAGCGGTGGACGCAGACTCTGGTCAGAATGCCTGGCTGTCCTATCATATAGTTAAATCCACTGATCCGGGACTTTTCACTATTGGTCTCCACAGCGGAGAGATCCGGACACTGAGGGACATTACTGCATCTGACAGCATGAAACAGAACCTTATTGTATTAGTAAAAGATAACGGACAGCCCTCTCTCTCTGCCACTTGTGCCATGTTTTTATTGATTTCTGATAACTTGGCAGATGTTCCAGAACGAAAGGATGTATCTTCTGATGAGAGTAATTCTAAACTCACCTTTTATCTGATCATCGCGCTGGTGTCCGTCTCTACCTTTTTCCTCACTTTCATTATCCTCATCCTGGCTGTGAGGTTTTGCCAGAGGAGAAAACCCAGACTTATGTTTGAAGGAGCAGTAACCATCCCTAGCACGTATCTCCCTCCCAACTATGCAGAGATGGATGCCTCAGGAACTCTTCGTAGCACTTACAATTATGACACATACCTGACAACCGGTTCACACACCAGTGACTTTAAGTTCACCAGACCTTACAATGACAACGTATTTCCCGGCGACCAGACTCTGAGAAAAACTCCAGCCGACTTTGTTGTTGATCTTGAAGTTTCCAACGGCTCCCCAGAGGTATAAGATTGATATTTGTATTCATCTAATCTCACCATGATTCAGATGTATTCAGACACGATTGTTTTTGTACAGTTGGATTTATTTCGACGGTAGTGCTCACAATGTCCAGCGGTTATTCACCTCTCAATTGCTCATAGATCGAGAAGGTGGAAATGCCGTTAGCACTTATATTTATTAAGCATTACCTTGGACTGTGTGGCGCACCAGTGAATTCAATTTCGTATGATTTGCCATTGCCATTGTAGAAAAAAAGATTCTGAGCGATATGTAGAATTAGGTCATTATTGTATCTCACAATTAACTTTTGAGTGTGACCTGCGAGTATTTTAGATCCCTGCAATTCGCTTTTTGTAGCGTAATTTTGTTCATGATAAATCCCTATTCCCATGGCAATATCCTTGTGTTTCCTGTGCGTCTTCTTAAAACAAATATTTTCCCAATATATATTTTTTTATATATGAGGCATAAATGACCGTTAGGAGATGTATAATGTTATTTAACTGTGTACTAGTGAATGGAGGAAGGATTAACCCTGAAGTTATATACATATTTTACATAAACTATATCGACTTCAAACGGGTCACTTTGAGCCCGAGAACCCACCAAGACAAATGAACGCATTGTTTACTTCTTATCAAAACATAATTGAGTATGTAATACACGTTACAGCCACATCAGATTTGTTCTAGAAGAATTGCCATACATTTGAATATCTTGTGATATATGCTTTTTCGTTTTTAGAATTGTGAAGACTATATATTTCATCTGTAATATCCGTGGTGATAAAGACTGGACTCAAGACTTAACCCAACGTATAAAACCAGACAATTTTTAACCCGATATACATGCGAAACCCTTTTAGGCTCCATGTTTGTTTAAATACTACTGAGTTAAAACGAAATATGATGTTATACTTTAATCCATTTAAAACAAAAAAAACACAGTCAATATTCAGTTAACCACTTATTTCACTGGTGTTTAAAAAACGCATGGTAAAGCATATGTCAACGCCTAATACCTGTACATAATGAAACATTTGAAGAGAGACTAGTACAACAAACATTAATTAAACAGTTGCTTTTTGTCCATCAAAATACCCACGTTTAAATTGTGTATCAGACCTCTGCACAAGCTCTTAGGTTACCTGAGTTGGGACCCATGAATCTTTTCCAAATTACCAAAACAATTACTTCGGGAAGTGTTTGCCAAGGCGGGGCTCCATGTACCCTGTGGCAAACCGTTACACCACATTTAAAGAGGAACATGGATAATGGTTGCTATGCCTGCATAATTATAGAACTGTGACTTCTGTCGCCACTGAAACGAATATATATTATCGCGATAGTTCGACACTGCAGTTGTATAGTTGAATAAAATACAGTACATATATCATTGACAGACTTTGTATACCACCTGCATATTTTATGTGCGGTTATTTAGGTCATGCTTGCGGTCATATGGTACTTGGCGGTCTATACTGCGACGACGTGTGGCGTTCTGTTGTATGCTTATGGTTGCATTACTGGATACTAGACTATATGACTTGATCTTCGATTCGTTTTTGTTAATTTAATGAGTGAGCTTCGATTGAAAGTGTGCTTTGCATCACATCAAATGCAAAATGTGTCAGTATTTATAGTGATACCATTTGAAACATGCAATTTCTTAAGCGTACTCATAGTGACGCTGTTCACCGACTCAACAAGGATAGATTACTCTCCACCCACTTTATGTTGACGAATTAAAAACTCAAAATCCCTCACTGGGCTGCAGAAACCAATGGAGACCACTCGTATCCCCAGTTGGAATTACGTTTAATTGAAAACCATATGTTTAATTCAAAGTGCTTATAACCTAATGATGCACATGACGGCAGTCTGATATCTACACAGTTCTTATCATGGCGATGGAGCACAAAGGATTTTTTGCGACAGGCCTGGTCTGCGGCTTTGCTTTCTTTCTTCTGTTGCACTCCGCTTTTGGAGACGTGAGCTACTCTATTCCGGAGGAGATGAAACCCGATTCTGTGATTGGAAACATAGCCAAGGATCTTGGAATGGAGGCGAGCAGATTGTCCGCTCGAAGGGCCCGTCTTGATACTACAGGAAACCGTAAACGTTATTGTGACATAAAATCGAGTACCGGAGAATTAATTATAGCTGAAAGGATTGATAGAGAGGGGCTTTGTGGTAAGAAGACTTCGTGCGTTCTAAAACAGGAACTGGTATTGGAGAATCCTTTGGAACTGCATCGTATCAGTCTTCATGTTCAAGATATTAATGACAATGCGCCGCAATTTAATGAGGATATGATAGATATAGAAATACAAGAATCGGCAGCTAAAGGTGCTCGTTTTCGATTAGGGGAGGCTCATGATGCGGACATCGGACAGCACTCAATCCAAAGATACTCATTAGAAAGGAATGACAATTTTGTTTTGATTGTTGACAAAGATAACGTGGAGCTAGTTTTAGAGAAAGAGCTTGATCGAGAACAAAGGCATGATCTTAAATTATTACTGACAGCTTTAGACGGTGGCACTCCACAGAAATCAGGTACTGTGGTCATACACGTCACTGTATTGGATGCTAATGACAATGCCCCAGCGTTTAGCCAGGCGGTCTATAAAGCCAGTCTGCCTGAAAATTCTCCTTTTAATGCTAATATTGTGACTGTGAGTGCTACAGATGCAGACGAAGGAGTGAATGGAGAAGTAACATTTGACTTCGGCCATGTTTCAGAGGAGGTGAAGAAAATATTTTCTATCGACCGTAAATCTGGAGATATAAGAGTAATTGGGACTATAGATTTTGAAGAAGTGTCACTATTTGAAATGCGCATCAAAGCAAAGGATGGTTTAGGTTTAGCCTCATACGCAGACGTCGTAATTGGCGTCACGGATATAAATGACAACGCCCCTGAGATATATATAAAGTCTCTGAATAACCCGATACTCGAGAATGCATCACCTGGTACAGAGGTGGGCATCATTAACGTGCAGGATATGGACTCTGAGAATAACCAACATGTCCGCTGCTCCATTCCGCAAAACGTTCCCTTTAAGCTGGTGCCATCCATCAAAAACTATTATTCTCTGGTGACCACGGGTGAACTTGACCGTGAGCTTGTGTCTGATTACAACTTTACAATCACTGCCACGGACGAGGGCTATCCACCCCTGTCCTCCTCAAAAATTGTTCACTTGTCTGTATCGGACGTGAACGACAACCCACCTGTATTTGAGGAACAGTCCTATAGTGCCCACATGACTGAAAATAACAAACCGGGTTCATTTGTGTGTTCCGTTACTGCTCGAGACCCAGACTGGAGACAGAACGGTACAGTGATTTATTCTCTTTTACCAGGTGACGTGAACGGTATCGCAGTGTCATCATTGTTATCCGTTAACGGAGACACTGGGGTGATTCAAGCTATCAGGTCGTTTGATTATGAGCAGTTCAGAAGCTTTAAAGTCCACGTGCAGGCCAGAGACAACGGTTCTCCTCCACTCGGCAGCAACGTCACCGTTAATGTCTTTATAATGGATTTGAATGACAACTCTCCTCAGATACTTTACCCTGGCCCGGACGTGAACTCCTTCATGACTGAGCTTGTGCCCAAAGCTGCGCACGGGGGTTCTCTTGTTTCCAAGGTGATAGCGGTGGACGCTGACTCCGGTCAGAATGCTTGGCTGTCCTATCATATAGTTAAATCCACTGATCCGGGACTTTTCACTATCGGTCTCCACAGCGGAGAGATCAGGACACAGCGGGACCTTTCTGAAACGGATAGCATGAAACAGAACCTTATTGTGGCAGTGAAAGACAACGGACAGCCATCGCTCTCTGCTACCTGTTCCATGTATTTGCTGGTTTCCGATAACTTGGCTGAAGTTCCAGAACTAAAAGATATATCTTCTGGAGAGAATAACTCCAGACTCACCTTCTATCTGATCATCGCGCTGGTGTCGGTCTCTACCTTTTTCCTCACCTTTGTTATTGTCATCCTGGCTGTGAGGTTTTGCCGCAGGAGAAAGCCCAGACTGTTGTTTGACGCAGCGGTCGCCATTCCCAGCGCATATCTCCCACCCAACTACGCTGAGGTCGATGGCGCGGGAACTCTACGTAGCAGTTACAATTATGACGCATACCTGACGACGGGTTCGCGAACTAGCGACTTTAAGTTTGTCAGATCTTACAATGACAGTACGTTTCCTTCGGATCAAACATTTGCAAAAAATCCAACCGACTTTGCTGAAGAACTTGACAATTCCGATGGCTTCTCAGAGGTAGGCTTGTAAAAACCTCTAATAGACTAAACGTTGCAGGTTATTTAATTGCAGTTCAGTTATTTTCGACATGGCAGTTATGAATTTATTTATTTATTATAACTTAGTTATCATATGTTGAGATGGATATATAACCGTGATGATTTCCAATATACTATACAGTTTTAATTTTTAAAGATTTTTTTATATTGCCTGTTTTCAACAGCTTGTTGGTGTTTTAAGAGCATTGAAAAATCCCTATATGTAGACAGCTGTTTGGACAAGTGAGAAACGCATTTTATTATTTAACTGAATGATGGCAGACTATCGCTGTCCGAGTTGCTGAAACGGTCGTTCATTTAATCGACTGTATGCCTAGTTTTCAGTGGCTTTGTGTAATTCACTGGCAAGTAGTTTGTACATGGATCAGCATTTCATGCTAGTCCTAGGTACCCACTTTAAATGAATTATTCAACATGGTATTACTTTACCTTGTGCAGATTGTTTGTATAGTTAGCCTACTTTGTATTGGCATGTTTCTTCTTATGTTCCAACTTGGTTGTTCCCATAAGCTCGCGGTTCTCATGGTTGTTTGTTCTCCTGCAATTATGTATACAGAAAGCGCTGTATTTTTGATGATATTTCGGAGCACAAAGTTACACTCGGTATAATGTAATGACAAACCACCTAGAAAGCAACGTTTTAATGTTTGTTTTGAATGACCCCATACAATATTCTCGTAAACATTTTTGTCCCATCACTATATCCCCTATGTATTTAGTCATTAATCGTTTTTTATGAGTAAGAGCATGTCTTTTGATTGGTGTGGTCGACAACATAACTGTGGTAATTTCTCACCACACGTGTTACGGACCTCTTACTGTATAGTATTGAAAATTATGTTTAAAAACTCTGCCAAAATCATGTATCATGTACATTCTGGCCATACTAGCTTTATTTTACATTGATTACACTGGGTGTGATAGCTGTTAGACTAGCAATGACTTAAGTATTCATCACGCTGTCTTTCAGGTCAATTGGCTTACATAATTTTGTGTCTTTTATTGTGTATCTTTTATTTGTGGTTTTCATTTGAGTAGGCGACGCCAACTGTTTCATACAACTATTGAAATTCTGTGGATTTTGAAATCATTTCCTATTTGGTTCGGTCTATTTTTTTAAAACGGACGTCTTTAGATTATTATTGGTTATAACCAATAAAGCAGCCCTGTGACGGCTCTATTGATAGGAATCATTTAGGATTTTTGCATTGATGGTTTATCTACTTATCTAGAGGTAGATTAAAGTGAGGTTTTTACTTATCCCGAGAACAACTGACTAACTATAGCGTCAGGACAAGTTCTGGCGGCAGAAATAATTTATTGCTAGTCACTATGCTTACCATGTAGTACTGGCCCCAGAACGAAATCTAAATCCTTCATATTAGACCCAGAGACATTTAAATGTATCCACCAGTTTTACGTGACTGTGATAAAGTATACAAATACATAATTGTCAAAATCACGAACCACACCTTCACACGTTAGGACATTTTTCTTTAAGTAGCTTCGCTATTAATGTGTAGTTCCTGATGCTTTGCTCAGTGTGTCGCTGTATACCAGAGGTTTTTGGATATAATTCTCCACCCATTGGTTTTGCGGTAAGGCCCTGGTGCTCCGTGCCATTTAGCAAAAGAAAGGATTCAGATAGCGAACACATTTGTTGTTTTATTTATATTCAGCTTTGTATTTTTGTGGAACCCTGCATGTTTAATTTTGCAATATAACGTTATAGGATGGGACATAAAGGATTATTGGTGATCTGCGGCGTAGCTGTCTTTCTTGTTGGACTGCACTGTGCCTACGGAGACGTGATTTACTCTATTCCCGAGGAGATGAAAAGCGGATCTGTTATTGGAAATATAGCCAAAGATCTCGGTTTGGACACGAAGAGACTGTCCCCTCGTAACGCGCGTATTGATACGGATGGATATGATAAACGGTATTGTGACATTAATCGAAGTACTGGAGATGTGATTGTAGCTGAAAGGATTGACCGGGAGGGGCTTTGTGGAAAGAAGGCTTCGTGCGTTTTAAAACAAGAACTTGTATTAGAGAATCCGTTGGAGTTGCATCATATCAGCCTTCACATTCAAGATATTAATGACAATTCTCCACGGTTTAACGAAGATATGATAGATATAGAAATACGAGAATCGGCAGATAAAGGTGCACGTTTCCTATTAGAGGAGGCTCATGACGCGGACATAGGACAGAATTCAGTCCAAAGATACACGCTAGAAAGGAATGACAATTTCGTAGTGACAGTAAATAGTAATACTATCGAGCTTGTTCTACAAAAAGAGCTTGATCGTGAACAACAGCAGGACTTGAAGTTATTGCTTGCAGCCATAGATGGTGGCACTCCACAGAGATCAGGTACTGTAGTTATACACGTCACTGTCCTGGATGCTAATGATAATGCCCCAGTGTTTACCCAGGCGGTCTATAAAGCCAGTCTGCCTGAAAACTCACCTCTAGATACTGCAGTTGTTACAGTGAGGGCTACGGATGCAGATGACGGATTAAATGGGGTTGTGACGTATGACTTTGGTCATGTTTCAGAAGATGTTAAGAACACATTTTCTATAGACCGAAAGACTGGAGAAATTAAAGTTAGAGGCAACATTGATTTTGAAGTGGTTTCTTCATATGAGTTGCGAATCAAAGCAAAGGATGGTTTAGGACTGGCCTCATATGCCAAAGTGAACATAGATATAAGTGACGTAAATGACAACGCCCCAGTGATATATCTGAAATCTCTGATTAACCCGATACCCGAGAACGCATCACCTGGGACAGAGGTGGGCATCCTTAATGTGCAGGATAGAGACTCTGAGAATAACCGACATGTCCGCTGCTCAATTCAACAAAACGTTCCTTTTAAGCTGGTGCCATCCATCAAAAACTACTATTCTCTGGTGACCACGAGTGAACTGGACCGTGAACTGGTGTCTGATTACAACATTACAATCACTGCCACCGACGAGGGCTCTCCTCCTCTGTCATCTTCTAAAACTGTACAGTTGTCAGTATCTGACGTCAACGACAACCCACCTGTGTTTGAGGAACAATCCTACAGAGCGCACGTTACTGAAAATAACAAACCCGGTTCTTCTGTGTGTTCCGTTACTGCTCGAGACCCAGACTGGAGACAGAACGGTACAGTGATTTATTCTCTTTTACCAGGTGAAGTGAATGGTGTCTCAGTGTCCTCGTTTTTATCCGTTAACGGAGACACGGGAGTCATTCAGGCTTTGAGGTCGTTTGATTATGAGCAGTTCAAGAGCTTTGTTGTCCAGGTCATGGCTAGGGACAACGGTTCTCCTCCGCTCAGCAGCAACGTCACCGTGACTGTGTTCATAACAGATGTGAATGACAACTCTCCTCAGATACTTTACCCCGCCCTGGAAGGGAACTCCTTCATGACTGAGCTTGTGCCCAAAGCTGCACACGGGGGCTCTCTTGTTTCCAAGGTGATAGCGGTGGACGCAGACTCTGGTCAGAACGCCTGGCTGTCCTACCATGTAGTTAAATCCACTGATCCGGGACTTTTCACGATTGGTCTTCACAGCGGAGAGATCAGGACACAGAGAGACATTTCTGAATCTGATAGCATGAAACAGAACCTTATTGTAGCAGTGAAAGACAACGGACATCCCCCTCTCTCTGCAACATGTGCCATGTTTTTAATGATTTCTGATAACTTGGCTGAAGTTCCAGAACTGAAAGATCTATCTTCTGATGAAGTGGACTCAAAACTCACCTCATATCTGATCATCGCGCTGGTGTCCGTAACTTCCTTTTTCTTCACTTTCATTATTGTCATGCTGGCCGTGAGTTTCTGCGGCAGGAGGAAGCCCAGACTGTTGTTTGACAGTGCGGTCGCCATTCCCAGCGCGTATCTCCCTCCTAACTACGCTGAGGTGGATGCGACCGGAACTCTCCGCAGCAATTACAGTTATGACGCTTATCTGACGACGGGTTCTCGCACCAGCGACTTTAAGTTTGTCAGATCTTACAATGACAACACGCTTCCTGCTGAGCAGACCATGAGAAGAACACCAACTGACTTAGCCGAAGCGCTTAATAATTCACACGCTTCATCAGAGGTAGGCCTCCCGTATTCCATGTTAATCCGGTTGATATGTTTGTATTCAGTGGCGTTTCTGTGAATTTCAAAGTGGTGCTGCGGGATGAGGTCAGTAGTCATTACAGACGGGCCAGCATCTGCATGAAGCAATCCAGTGGCAAGTTTTGGGGGAGGGGTATGGCTTGCAAAAACTCTGTTTATGTAGAGTAATTACCATATATGACAAACCACCAGTTTATTCTTTTGAAATCATAATAACTCAAATAGAAAAAACTAATATATTATATTAACCAGAAGTGTTTCATTTTACCATAGCCCAGAGCATTTGTCCACTACAAAGTAAAGAGAAAAGTGTCCTCTTAAAAAAATGTATTGGACACAAGAGAATGACCCCATAAAGATAATACTTTGCCAGAAAAACACTTCTAGCTCCCCTCAAATGAAAGTTAAATGTCCCTGTAATCGTTCTGCTCTAAAAAAACATCAGAGTCAGCTTATTTGAATTTGCTAGATGGCGTCAACACATTACCTGTATACATAGAGTGTTGTTGTTCACCATTACAACATTTTGCTAATTGAATTATCCTCCCAGGTCAAATTATCTTGTGAATCATGTTGCAAGTGAAGTTGTTGCTGTGTTTGACAGTGTTTGACAGCTGCTGTTGCTGTGGTTGCCAGTGGCTGCGTGCGATTGTTCATGTGTGACATCGAAAGTGTTGTTCATAGCGACGAGTATTAAATGCACGCCTGCAGCATCAGCTGAAATGTCAGCAAAGACAGAAAATTGGGTTCGTTATTTGGTAAAGTTTTACCCGATTTGTAACACTACTAGCCTTCTGAAATGCAAAGTTCCTGAAAAACAAGACCAAGGCTCCATGCCTTGACCACTATTATCTGTAGCTTCCTACTGGAAAATACCTGAGAAATTAAAAAACGTACCAAGGTTCAGTACATATATCGCAGATCACACTGGGAAAATTGCACAATAAAGGCATAGTGTTAGAATTGGGGTAATTTTGCGCTGTAGTCTAGGCATTACCAGTAAGACATTAGGGTTTGGTTAATTTGAGGCATAACAGTGTTGAAGTTAAGGGTAAGGTTAGGTTTAGGTCAAGGGTAGCTCTCAGGTCCCCAGAAGAATAAAATACAAGTCTGTGTGTGTGTGTGTGTGTGTGTGTGTGTGTGTGTGTTTGTGTGTGTGCGTTGTGAGTAAACAAAAAGCAACCGTAAATATACAGAAATCCACAGGTTACGTGAAAATAGTCAGGAAAATAGACTATTCACTTTTGGTTATTAAATGTCTAAAAGGATGAAGGCCTAAACACACACACATGCACACACACACACACACACACACACCAGGAGTTGCTCTTTCAATAGCTATTTAACACTATCCAATCGAAGGGGGGTCTTCCGTTTCTGGTCCATTTTACTGTGAACATCGAAGACAGGCAGCACGCTGGATAATGCGCCCTTATGCACACCTACTGTACATGGTATGAGCTAGTCTCGAGCTGAGCACAAAGGAATTCCTTCTGATGATAGTTCTTTCAATGTGTCAGCTATTTCTCTCTCTGTCTCACTCTCCCAGGCCATATTTTAAACTATGTAAACTATGTTGTTCCTAATAACAACCACGGGGCTAAGTGTGTGTTGTGTCGTAGGTATGTACACACATGCGCGCACACACGCAAGAACAGTGTGCTGAACAGAGAAAATGTATTTTAAATATATATAGTGAGAAGGAAGACTGCTCTGCAGGCCTGTGAAGGTCCAGCTTCATTTATGTATTCTCTCATTCATGTCCTCAGCCTCATTTACGTGCTTGGGTCCCAGCGGCAACTGTGGGTTGTGGTCGGAGCTGTCCATGGTAGTTTTGTTTTGGTTGAGTGTGTGGCTGTGAATGGAGCTGTCCATGGTAGTTTTGCTTTTGACTGAGTGTGTTGCTGTGGTCGGAGCTGTCCATGGTAGTTTTGTTTTTGATTGAGTGTATGGCTGTGGTCGGAGCTGTCCATGGTAATTTTGTGTGGTAGTTGGTGTGGGTGTGTATGTTTGGGTGGGTGTTGGTGTGTATGTTTGTGTGTTTGTGAGTGAGTGAGTGAATGTGTGGGTGTGTTTGTGAGTGAGTGAGTGTGTGTGTGCATGCATCAAGAAATGTGTTGAAATGATGGTAATGCACAACCCTGTTTCTAAAAATGTTCGGATCCTGCATAAAATGCAAATTAAAAACCAAATGTAATGATGTGCATATCATTTATCCCTACATTTAAAGGTGGTAATGTACAAAGAGGTTGTACATTACCACTATTTGCCTAGACAGTCTTCTAGAGTATGGTGAGCCCCTTCCCATCCTCGCTTCTGACAAACCCATCCTCTCTGGAATGATCTTTTATACCGAATAATGTAACTGACCTGTTGCCAGTTCACCTAAGTAGTTGTGAGATGTTCCACCAGGATTTTTTACATTCCACAACCTTTCCAGTCTTTTGTTGCCTCTGTTCCAGCTTTTTTTAAACGTGCTGCTGGCATCAAATTCAAAGTGAGCATATATTTTTCAAGAAACAAAAATATTTTCCGGTTTCAGCATTTCATATATGGTCTTTGTACTATGTTCTATTCAATATAGGGTTTAAATGCTTTGCACATCATAGCATTCAGTTGTTTCTTTCAGTGATTCAACCAGTTTGCATGCATGGACATGTTTTGCTCAATATGTGTTGATATCATGACGCAGCTGCAGTGATAATGTAACATCTCATTAACTACCAAACGTGATTGTGGCAGAGGCCGTCCTCCATGGCCCAATAGAGCACCAGGGTTGTTGTGTGCTGGTTTTCTGAGTGGTTACACAAATGGCTCATATAGAGGCTGTGATCTCGCAGAACTCCAGGTTTAGATGTTCTGTAATAAACAACAGACTCTGTGTGTGTGTGTGTGTGTGTGTGTATCATTCAGTCATTGTCTTGCTAACTCATGTTTTTTGCCCTCACCCCCACCACAATCCCACTCCCCAACCCCACCCCAATCCCACTCCTCAACCCACTCCCCAACCCCACCCTAATCCCACTCCCCAACCCACCCAAATCCCACTCCCCAACCCCACTCCCCAACCCCACCTAATTTCTGCCTCTCCCTCTGAATGGACCTCATCTACATGAATGACAGGTAAGACACTTTTTATATGTGCTTGCAAAGCTCACACACATTGAGTAACAACAATCGTTCTCGCTCGCTCTCTTTCTCCCCTCTATTTCCAACTCGCTCTCTTTCTCCCCTCTTTTTCCAACTCGGTCTTTCTCCCCTCTATTTTCGACTCGCTCTCTTTCTCCCCTCTATTTTCGACTCGCTCTCTTTCTACCCTCTATTTCCAACTCGCTCTCTTTCTCCCCTCTATTTCCGACTTGCTCTCTTTCTATCTCTTCTCTCGATTTAGAGAATCTCAATGTTTTGCTGTGTGGTATTTTGGTTTGAAGACTATTTGAAAGTTGCTCAGGATCTTGTGTTCACTTTATAAATGGCCTCTCTCTCACCCTCTCTCTGTCTCTGTGGCTGCATCAGACGCTAACGTGTCTCTCTGTGGCATAGAAGAGCAGAGCAGGAGAGCTGCAGCCAGGGAGCTCACCTGTATGACCTGTAGTAAACACACACTAGCATGATGAGAGGACTTATCATGTCCATATACAATACAGAGATGGTTAGAGGACTCATGGGTTGGAATGTCTGTTCCAGCATTGACATCACCACTTAAGTCATCCAACATTTCAATGTAATCAAATGGATCGTCATTGGCTAATTTCTCCTGGTGTCCAGCAGTAGGATGTTGTCTGTTAATGAAGTATACTGAAAATGATGTTAACTTGAGGCTGGCCTGACTCACTCTGTCCATGCTGGAATAGAAGGGTTACTGGTACAGATGTAAGCTCATTCCACCTCTATGGTCTACATTAATCGCCATGGCGGCTTTGAGATCGTAGGGCAGTATTATGACCCTGTTGGAGTGTTTGGCTCTCTGCTGAGTGATTTATCTTCCATTTCTGATGTAGCTCACTAGACTTATTAGACTGAATCCAGGGTCATATTTCAAATTCATACAGGAATGACACATACTGTATCTTTCTCTGTGACAGTGTGTGTGTGTGTGTGTGTGTGTGTGTGTGTGTGTGTGTGTGTGTGACAACTTGTGTTCAGATCTATGTCTATGTTTTATAATAGCTGCACGTACAAGCGTGTGCAATGTGGATCACACAAGTCATTTGTGTTGGTGAAGTGAATGAGGAGTGAATAATCTACACCAAAGGGAACAGTCAGGAATGGTCCTCACAGTGGTTGGGTTGTAACTGGTTTAGAAGATAACAGGGGTGAATGGGGTTTGTATAGTGAGTTCATTTGCTCTGCTCGTCCACAGTGTCAGTGTAATGTGAATCAGTAGACTATACTATGGTTTTTCATTGCCCTCCAGTGGTGGCTGTTATTTAATAACAAACCTTCATGACAAAGTCACAGTGGTGTACTTGATAACAGACCTCATAAGCTTTCAATTTACTAACATTTGGACATGAAAGTTGACTTGTTTGTCTAATATTTTGCAAAATAAAATAAAAATAGACCACAAGTGTAGTACTTTTAGCTGTGTATTATATTCATATGACCATAGCACCTCCTGGAGTGTGATGTAGGCCATTGTCATGCACAAAAGTGTTGATCATTTTGCTGTCTTTCGGCTATATTCTCATTAGCTCCATATCTGATATCTTTTACTACTGTAAAGTCGTAAAATCCTGTTAAAACTAAATTTAATTTGTTTTATTTGTATTTGTCCATTATTTAACCAGGTAAGCCAATTGACAACCAACGCTAAGTTTCAGTGACATTGACATTCAGTTGCAAAACAAAGCACAGAACCATGTAAATTGTGTGAGAAATAACATGTGCTTGACTTGAGCTAAGCGGTCTCTCATACCGTAACATTATTGGTACTTGTCTTGTGCTGGAGCTGTCCAGTGCATTTCACAGGCAATTTTTTTCAATATAGAAATGGGGAGTTGGCATTTATGTTTAGAGTCCTGTTTACTCACCCCTTGTCTGTGAATCCTGCCTAACGGCATTAGTACGCATCCATTAAGACAGCGCACGCTCTGACTGAAAGTGTATGAGAGAGTCAACCTTGAGGAACACAAACACCCATAGATACCACCAGAGGTGTGGCCATAAGGCCCTCAGATTTTAGACACTGCGTCCAGTCGGATAAATCGTTTCCAAACCAGGCTAGACAATCCAATGAAAACCTGACGTCGTTGAGTTTGTTAATGAGGATGTGACGGTTGATGAAATGAAAAGCTTCAGTTTAGTGGCAGACATGATGTATTCATGATGTCATTTAGGACCTTCACAGATGCTGAGAAACACCCATGGCCATCTCTGAAACCTGCCTGAACCAAAGAGAGAACACGGATGGGTTAATGATGGCGGGTTATTGACCAGGCATTTAAAACTGATACAGTGTAAGGTCATATATTACCATGCTTTTTTACAAATGCTAAACTTTTTCAGTATCATCCGGAAAGCTATAATATTTTCACCCTGCATGCTGAATTATAAGTGTTAGCCAACTGCAAACCAGTCCCCACACTGACACAACTAAATCACAGGCTGGTCTCATTACATTACAATAACTTTCACTAAAATAGAAGCTCGTCTTTGGTTTTGTTTGCACCTGGTAATTAATGGGACATATTAGGTATTTGCTTACACATGTGTGGTACCATGTGAGAATGCACACTAATTACAAGTACTGATTAAAAAAAGTTTTGAGTGAGGAACAGAAGGGTTAAAATTAAGAGACCACTGCAAATTTAACCCTTCTGTTTCTCACTCAAAACATTCCTTTTGATTTTTTTGGACAGGAAAGAAAAAGGTGCAGTGGTCTCTTAATTCTTTCCGGAGCTGTATATGGTCTGTTTTTTAAATCTAAGTTAGCCCAGATGGTACACTTTTATTAGTATTTTTTGGGGGGTTGAGGGGGCAGCTATTAGCAACAACAATGAGTGGATATCTGGACGAATATATCCTGAGGACAAAGAGTGTGGTTACACCATAGCTCAGTTTTTATAATCTTGCCACTATATGTGTGGATCATATGAGCCTATGCTGTTGTTTCCTACACTCACTCTAAGTGGTGCTGTTGTCCAAGAGACTCTGTTCAGCTAAGCCCCTTTATAACAGCTTTTACCCAGTCTCCATACCTCAGTAAGGAGACCAAACAAAGAGCAGTGCGCAGAAACCAATTAAGCTCTTAACGAAATGGCAAAAATGTATTGAAGAAAATAAATTGGATTTTATGTCGGATTTTTTTCTGTTGTACTGGACGTCTGGATTGGATGGATATTTCTGTGAGGATGGGTGTAGGAGAGGCTATGAGAGAAGCAGGCTGTGGTTTTAGATGGCAAGTACAATTCTCCATTTTGCTTGTCTGCTTACTGAGTGCAGTGCAAGGACAGATTCGATATTCTATACCGGAGGAGATGAGAAAGGGATTGTTTGTCGGAGATGTGGCAAAAGACCTGGGTTTGGACGTTAAAAGACTAATTTCAGGCAAGGGGCGCTTAGTTACAGACGGCAATAACCAGTATGTAGAACTTAATCGGAACAAAGGCCACCTGGTTGTCAATGAAAGGATTGACCGGGAGAAATTATGCGGTCAAAAATCCCCATGTAGCTTCAGTTTAGAGATGATTCTCGAAAACCCTCTTGAATTGTATTCGATTATCATCGAAATTGAAGATGTTAATGACAACGCCCCAGTGTTTTCAAAAAAAGATATTAGTCTCGAAATTAGCGAGTCTTCTCTTATAGGAACAGTTTTCCTTTTAGATGGCGCAGCAGACCCTGACGTAGGTAAGAATGCCTTGCAAAGCTATACCCTGAAACCAGCCGATCATTTTATTCTTAAGCAGTATAGTCGAGCCGATGGCAGTAAATACGCAGAAATGGTGTTACAGACTGGATTGGACCGTGAAAAAAAGAGCGAGCACCACCTGGTATTAACGGCTGTTGATGGCGGAGACCCGCAGAGATCTGGAACCGTTAAGATACACATTACTGTTCTGGATGCGAACGACAACGCCCCGGTATTCACTGAATCTTTGTACAAAGCCACTGTCGTAGAAAACGCGGTGCAAGGCACGGTTATAGCCGAAGTTAGCGCCATCGATGCAGACCAGGGGCTTAATGGGAATGTGACGTATTCATTTACGCACTTGGAGGAGGGTACCCTACCCACGTTCCAGATTGATCCACATACTGGTAAGATAAAGCTAACTGGTGAAATAGATTTCGAAACTGTTCAGAATTATGAAATAAACCTTCAAGCCAAAGACCCCGCCGGTATGTCTGGTGCTAGTAAACTGATAGTTGAGATCCTAGACATTAACGATAACAGACCAACAATAAGTATGCCGTCATTTTCCGCTAAAATCCAAGAAGATAGTTTGCCTGGGACAGTCATAGCATTGATAAGTGTTCAGGACGTAGACTCGGGTAAAAACGGACAGGTGCGTTTAAATATCGACGAACATCTTCCTTTTAAAATAAAGTCATCACTGAGGAATTACTACACGTTAGTAACTGAGAAAAGCTTAGATAGGGAAAAGGTTAATAGCTACATTATTACGCTTACTGCAACGGATGAAGGGGTACCCCCGTTATCAAGTATGACAACTGTTGTTTTAAACATAACTGATGTTAATGATAATGCACCGGCTTTCAGTCAAACCCTTTATAGCACGCATGTTACGGAGAACAATTCTCCCGGTGTTTCTGTGATAGCAATCAAAGCGACGGATCCAGATATGGGCCAAAACGCACGCATTTCTTATTATTTAATTGACGGTGAGTTAAACGGAAATCCTATCTCAACGTATTTCTCAGTTAACTCTGAAAATGGTGTCGTTCACTCAGTACGCTCGCTTGACTATGAGCAAGTTAAGGAGTTCAAAATACACGTCAAAGCTCTAGACGGAGGCTCCCCGCCTCATAGTAGTAATGCAACGGTTTTTATTTACGTACAAGATCAGAACGACAACGCGCCTCAGATTCTGTATCCAGTCCAAACTAGCAACTCTCCGGTGACAGAAATTGTGCCTCGTTCAGCAGATGTGGGCTATCTTGTCACTAAAGTGGTGGCTGTTGATGCGGACTCTGGGCAGAATGCCTGGCTCTCGTATAAACTGCAGAAAGCGACAGATAGGGCGTTGTTTGAGGTGGGCTTACAGAATGGAGAAATAAGAACTATACGTCAAGTCACGGATAAAGATGCTGTGAAACAAAGGCTCGCTGTTGTAGTGGAGGACAACGGACAACCCTCTCGTTCAGCTACAGTCAATGTTAACGTGGCGGTGGCGGACAGCTTCCCTGAAGTGCTCTCGGAGTTCACCGACTTTACGCACGAGAAGGAGTACAATGACAACCTGACTTTTTACTTAGTCTTGGCTTTAGCTGCAGTCTCATTTCTGTTCATCACGTGTTTAGTAGTTATTATATCCGTTAAAATCTACAGATGGAGACAGTCCCGCATTCTCTATCATTCTAATCTTCCGGTTATTCCGTATTATCCACCGCGTTACGCAGACACTTTGGGGACAGGAACTCTACAGCACGTGTACAATTACGAGGTGTGCAGGACGACTGACTCCAGAAAGAGTGACTGTAAGTTCTCCAGACCCAGTAGTCCGAACGTTTTGATCATGGACCCGGGTTCTGCAGGGACGTTGCAGCGGATGCAGAGTGAGAAGAACATCCTGGACGAACAGGACTCACCTCTTGAGGTACGTTGAGTTTAATTCCGTTTGGAGATTATTGGGCTTTTTTACCAATCTGCCACTTGTGGCACATTTCCATACTCGAATGACGTTACTGGGTGTTATCCCAGAGGCTTAGGCCTTTCTGTTTCTTTCTACTTGGGCCATGGCTCCGGCAGACCTGCTCCTAGGACCATATTCGTGAACACCTCACAAATCAGTTATCTTGAATGATTCATGGGTGGCTGATTCTGCTCACTAAACTCCAGAATGTAACAAATCGTTAAAATAAAACACTGCTGGTTTGGATGGAAGTCTATTGAAAAGTTATTGGTTAGTCCCATGGTGCTGAAACACGTCACGTTTTCCAGAGGTACACAAAGTTGCCTTCCGGAAGAAATGGTGATTGGTTCTTTGATTGGGGATATATCTAAGGATTTAGGCCTGAGTATCCCGAGGTTAAAATCGGGCCCGTATAGTTACCGAGGACAGCAACGACTTCGTCTGGTTTCAGGCAAACAAACGGAGCCTTCTTGTGAAACAATGCATTGACAGAGAGGAACTATGTGGCCAGGCAGTGCCGTGTAGTTTTACCTTAGAAATTGTCCTAGAGAACCCCATGGAATTATTTACCATTACACTGGAAATTCTTGATATTAACGATAACTCGCCCACTTTTTCAACGAAGGAGTTTACGCTGGATATATGCGAATATGCGGTGCTCGGTGCGCAGTATACATTAGGCCGCGCGACGGATCCTGGTGTAGGTATTACCACTTTACAGAGCCATAGTCATCGGCCCACAGCGCATTTAACACTTAAAGAGCAGACGCATTCTGATGGAAGTAAATACGCAGGGATTATGCTAAAAAGACCTCTGGATAGAGTGCAGCAAAACGAAATGCGCTTGTTTAGTGTAGCTGATGGTGGCAGTCCACATCGCACAGGCACTGTGGCTGTACGTGTTATAGTCAAGGATGATAACGACAACGCACCCATTTTCTTTCATGCTGTATATAAAACCTCTGTTCTAGAGAACTCACCGAAAGGCACGCTCGTCACACCGGTAACAGCGACTGATGCAGATGAGGGTATATTTGATATAACTTAATACGTTGATCAGGTAGCACAAAATATGAATGTATGTTATCTTAATCCCAACAACGGAGAGATTCGTGTTCTGGGTGACTTAGATTTTGAAAGATCTAAACACTATCGATTTTAAGTAATGGCTAAAGAAAAAGGCTCTTCATCTAATTGTTGTAAAATTGTGATAGAGGTAGTTGATGTCAACGACAACGTTCCTATTATAGCTATAACCTCTTTCTCCAAGGCCATACCCGAAGATTCACCGCCTCAAACCACCGTAGCCTAAATAAATGTCAAAGATCTGGACAAATTAACTGTAGCGTCACCCAGTACCTTCCGTTTAAGATCAAATCTACTATTACGCCTTTTTACCGATGGTCCATTAGACTGCGAGACACACTCTGACTACAACGTCACAGTCATAGCTGCTGACCAAGGCACACCTTCACTACGTAACAATAAAACACTTCTTGTTAGAATTACTGACGTCGCTGATAACGATTTAGTGTTTGACAAACAGGAGGACTTGGCCACAGTTACGGAAAATAATGCTGCGGGGGAGTCTCTTACGTCCATTCATGGCACTGATGCAGATTCAAATCAAAATGCTAAATTGTTTTATTTTCTCGAAGATAGGGACGTTATCGGAGCCCCCGTGTCCTCTTTGGTAAGTGTATACTCTGAGATAGGAGTGATACAAGCGTCGTGCTCGTTTGATTATGAAAAACTTTAATCATTTGAAATTCTTCTAAGAGAGCACGACGGAAGTGTTCCTGCGTTAAATAGTAGCGTACTCATAAAATGATGTCCTGGACCAGAATGAAAACGCGCCTCAGGTTCTGTATCCAGTCCAGTTTAGCAGCTCAGCTACAGTCCATGTTAACGTGGCGGTGGCGGACAGTTCCCCTGAAGTGCTCACGGAGTTCACTGGCTTTAAGCATGATAGGGATTACAATGACAACTTTACATTATACTTAGTCGTGGTTTGGGCTGTAGTATGACTTCTGTTTAGTTGTTATTATATCGGTTAATCTATACAGATGGAGACAGTGCCGCATCCTGTCATTCTAATCTCCCGGTTATTCCGTATTACCCATTTGGATACATGTAGCATAGTTACTATAGGGCGTTTGCGTTGTTTGTACTCTGAGTGCCGCTGTTGATCAATGATATGCAGTACATGGAAAATCTCACTCTGTGTGGCGCAGCGTCCCCTCCTACAGTCTCCCTTTTACTGACCCACTCAAACACACAACATCTCTAACGAACCAAGAGATTTAGGACTAACGTTCTCACGGCTTATTTACATTCGTTTCTCTGGGAAATACCGTCGATTGATTTTACTCATTTTGATGCACAGATTAACTGACAAAAGGAGTAAATAATATTTGTTTTCTGCTTCATTCGTTAGAATGGGTGACTGGTGTACGACAGACCGCAGAGGCGGATGGCAAGTACTGTTTTTTATTATTTGTCTGTGCGTTCTAGATTCCGGGGCTGGACAGGCACGATATTCCATACCAGAAGAGCAAGTGGAGGATTCGATCGTTGGAAACATTGGTAGAGATTTAGGCTTAGAGGTCAAGAGGCTACTTTCTGGTAAAGCTCGCATTGTAACGAAGGGACCACGACAGTATGTAGAGCTAAACCGAGACAAAGGACTCCTTGTTGTTAAGGAGAGAATCGACCGAGAGGAGCTATGTGGACAGACTACGCCTTGTAGCTTTAGCTTTGAGCTAATCATAGAAAATCCCATCCAATTATTTCGTATCACGGTCGAGGTTCGTGACATTAACGATAACCCACCATCCTTTCCAAAAGATGAAATACATTTCAAAATTAGCGAATCAGCCATGTCCGGTGCTCGTTTTTCATTGGAGCGTGCGGTGGACCCTGACGTTGGTGTTAACGGTGTACAGAATTATTCTCTGAAACCTACAGATAATTTCAAATTACAGGTACACAGCCAACCGGACGGGAGTAAATACATTGAGATGATTTTGCAAAACCCACTAGACAGAGAAACACAAGAGACTATGTCTCTGATGCTTACTGCTATTGACGGAGGCGAACCTCAGAAATCTGGCACCGTCCGCATCTATATTACTGTGTTAGATGCCAATGACAATGCGCCAGTATGTGGTAAGCCAGTTTATAACGCGAATGTGATTGAGAATTCTCCGGTAGGTACTTTGGTAACTACGGTTAGCGCAAATGACGCAGACCAAGGGATTAACGGACAGGTCACTTTCTCGATCCCTCATGTTGCTAAAGAGGCGAAAGAGCTGTTTGAGCTTAACATGGCTAATGGCGAAATCAAATTGGTAGGGATACTGGATTTTGAGAAGACAAAATCGTATCAATTAAATGTTTTCGTACAAGACAGCGGTGGTCTCACTGATACATGTAAGGTTGTCGTACAAATTATTGATGAAAACGATAATGTCCCCACAATACAGCTGATGTCCTTTTCAAACTCGATTCCAGAGAACTCTCCCCCCGGTAGCACTGTAGCTGTTATCAATGTAGAGGATGAAGACGCAGAAGGCAATGGTGTCGTTCAATGCTCTATTAACGGCGATATTCCTTTCAAAATAGAGGCATCTTTAACGGATTATTATACAATTATTACAGAAAGCCCATTGGATAGAGAAACTGTGTCTGAGTTTAATATCACAATAACAGTATCAGATGATGGCTCTCCACCTCTTTCCAGTAATAAGAACATCACCGTTAAAATATCAGATGTTAACGATAACCCACCGGAGTTTGATAAACCAAAATTTACTAAGTCTATTCAGGAAAACAACTCACCGGGTGTGTCTATATTCGCAGTGAGAGCGCGTGATGCTGACTCGGGACAAAATGCTCGTATCTCCTATTTTCTCGATGACAAACAGATAAACGGAGCGGCTGTGTCCTCTTTCTTCTCAGTAAATTCAGAAAACGGTGAAATCCATGCTCTTCGGTCATTCGATTACGAACAAATCAGGTCGTTTGAATATAACGTCAGTGCCCGTGACGGGGGATCTCCACCTCTCACTTCAGTTACTACGATTACAATACTAATCCAGGACCAGAATGACAACCCTCCTCAAATTCTGTACCCAGTCCAGACTAGTGGCTCTCTGGTGGCTGAAATGGTGCCTCGTTCAGCAGATGTGGGCTATCTTGTCACTAAAGTGGTGGCTGTTGATGTGGACTCTGGGCAGAATGCTTGGCTCACGTATAAACTACAGAAAGCGACAGACAGGGCGTTGTTTGAAGTGGGCTTACAGAATGGAGAAATAAGAACTATACGTCAAGTCACTGATAAAGATGCTGTGAAACAAAGACTCACTGTTGTAGTGGAGGACAACGGACAACCCTCTCGTTCAGCTACAGTCAATGTTAACGTGGCGGTGGCGGACAGTTTCCCTGAAGTGCTCTCGGAGTTCACCGACTTTACGCACGAGAAGGAATATAATGACAACTTGACTTTTTACTTAGTCTTGGCTTTGGCTGTAGTCTCATTTCTGTTCATCACGTGTTTAGTAGTTATTATATCAGTTAAAATCTACAGATGGAGGCAGTCCCGCTTCCTCTATCATTCCAATCTCCCGGTTATTCCGTATTATCCACCACGTTACGCAGACACTTTGGGGACAGGAACTCTCCAACACGTGTACAATTACGAGGTGTGCAGGACGACTGACTCCAGAAAGAGTGACTGTAAGTTCTCCAGACCCGGTAGTCAGAACGTACTGATAATGGACCCCAGTTCTAGAGGGACAATGCAGCGGATGCAGAGTGAAAAGAACATCCTGGATGAACAGGATTCTCCGACAGAGGTCTGTTATTTTCCAATCTTTTTTTCATTTTCAAAACATGCTTTGTTTGCGTTAGGCCTTCTTTCATTCAAGAAAATATATTCATCCCATTGTTATGGCACTTTCAGTACCAGGGCCAGTATTGCGCCGCACTACTCATTTATTACAATATGTGTTGCATATTGACGTCCATGACATACGCCAGCCATATGAAGATCAAGGTTGACCGATTATGTGAATTTTATGCACGTTGTTACAAGCATTTCTTTTAAAGGTAGTTGTCTGTTTATTAATGTCTTGAACTTGCTGAAAATGTTACATTTGTCTATTTAGATTCTGATTTGATATGAAATAAGTCCCTCTCATATATTTTTTATTTTTTATAAATATTTTGTATTCATGATTTTCTAAATAGAT
The DNA here is from genome assembly GCA_016801105.1 of Esox niger. Classification (NCBI taxonomy): domain Eukaryota; kingdom Metazoa; phylum Chordata; class Actinopteri; order Esociformes; family Esocidae; genus Esox; species Esox niger. The sequence continues at coordinate 104,081 of JACXGJ010000140.1, read as the reverse complement.
ATTCACATGCATACTGTAGGGCAACGTGTCCTGGCAGTTCCGGCATTTGTTTTACGTTTTTATGCGAAGTTCATTTGTGTGCAATTCTATAAAATGAACTCAGAGAGACGCTGTTGGTCAGTGTGTTTTAGTTTTTGATCTGATTAGCAGCAGTACCTCCCCCATCATATCGATATATTACGCAGAGAAAGAGCCGTATGCATAGTAAATAGTCCGGGTTACGGGAAACAATTAACACGAAGACACCGAGCTCAGATTTCTTTATTATTTCATTGTTCTAGATATATGAATAACTAATGTTTTCAACTGGAAACCATTGGAATATTACTGACGTTGAAATGGAATATTATATTATTGTTGTTTCACGGTGAAAGGAAAATGTCGGCTAGAAGAATGACACGGCAAGTACTGTTGTTTATATCCGTCCTCTGTCTCGGTTCAGTGAACGGACAGGTCAGTTATTCCATTCCCGAGGAAATGGCGAAAGGCTCCATAGTCGGAAACATAGGGCAGGATTTGGGTTTGGATATCAAAAGACTTAAATCAGGTAAAGCTCGTATTTATTCTGGAGAAAGTGCAGAATATATCCAGCTGAATAAAGAAAGGGGAGTTCTGTTTATCAAAGAGAGAATAGACCGCGAAGCTCTCTGTGGAAAAATGACGCCTTGCGCACTGCATTTTCAGATTATTCTGGATAACCCAATAGAATTCCATCGCGTTTCGGTTGAAATTACAGATATAAATGACAATGCTCCACTTTTCAAAAAGAGTGAAATTCATTTTGAGATTAGCGAATCTGCTGCTACAGGGTCTAAATTCATCCTTGAAAAGGCGTTTGATTCGGATGTGGGTGTAAATGACCTTCGAAGCTATAATCTTTATCCTAGCGAAGATTTCATATTGAGATTGCATACTCAGGCCGATGGGAGTAAAAAGGTAGAGATGGTTTTACAGAAACCTCTAGATCGAGAGAAAAAAGAGGAGATGTCGTTAGTACTTACCGCTCTGGATGGAGGGGAGATTCAGATGTCTGGAACTGTACAGATACGCATTACTGTTTTAGATGTAAATGACAATGCTCCCGTTTTTACACAGGAGATATACAAGGCAAGCATAGTCGAAAATTCCCCAAAAGGTACCTTAATTACGACAGTTGCCGCTAAAGATGATGATAAGGAATCCAATGGACTAATTACATATTCCATATCAAGTAGCAACGAGGGGGTATTTGATCGATTTGAAATAGATGAGAATAATGGAGAAGTCCGTTTGCTTGGTAAGTTAGATTTCGAAAAAGCTCAACACTATCAGATTGACGTTGAAGCAAAAGACAGGGGTGGTCTCTCCGATTCATCTAAAATTGTAGTTGATATTGTCGATGTTAATGACAATAGTCCTATAATTAACTTCATGACAACATCGAAGTCGGTACCGGAGGATTCCCCTAGCGGAACAGTAATAGCTGTACTGAACGTCCAAGACCCCGACTCAGACCAAAATGGTCAGGTGCATTGCGAAATTAATGAGAATGTACCCTATGCAATTAAATCGACCTTAAATGGATTCTATAGCCTAGAAACACAGAGTGAGTTAGACCGAGAGAGAGCATCTGAGCACAACATCAGTGTGACTTGCTCTGATGATGGAGTGCCATCACTCTCCAGTAGCGTAACTCTCACCTTACAGATATCCGATGTCAATGACAACGTCCCTGTCTTTGAGAAAAACTCATACGAGGCCTGCATTCTAGAAAACAACACGCCAAGCCTCTCCATATTCAAAGTGAAAGCCATAGACGCTGATTGGAATCAGAATGCCCGTGTTTCTTACATCCTGGAGGACTCCTCGGTTAACGGAGTTCCGGTCTCCTCGTATGTGTCGGTTAGTGCTGATAGTGGAATCATCCATGCAGTGCGCTCTTTTGACTACGAGCAGATCAAGGAATTTCCGTTTCGCATTATAGCACAGGATGGAGGCTCCCCTCCGCTCAAAAGTAATGTGACTGTTAAAATAATGATTCAGGACCAGAACGACAACTCGCCTCATGTTTTGTACCCAGTTCAGACTAGCAGCTCTCTGGTGGCTGAAATGGTGCCTCGTTCAGCAGATGTGGGCTATCTTGTCACTAAAGTGGTGGCTGTTGATGTGGACTCTGGACAGAATTCCTGGCTCTCATATAAACTACAGAAAGCAACAGACAGGGCGTTGTTTGAAGTGGGCTTACAGAATGGAGAAATAAGAACTACACGTCAAGTCACTGATAAAGATGCTGTGAAACAAAGGCTCACTGTTGTAGTGGAGGACAGCGGACAACCCTCTCGTTCAGCTACAGTCAATGTTAACGTGGCGGTGGCGGACAGTTTCCCTGAAGTGCTCTCGGAGTTCACTGACTTTACGCACGACAAGGAATATAATGACAACCTGACTTTTTACTTAGTCTTGGCTTTGGCTGCAGTCTCATTTCTGTTCATCACGTCCGTAGTTGTTATTATATCTGTTAAAATATACAGATGGAGACAGTCCCGCATCCTCTATCATTCCAATCTCCCGGTTATTCCGTATTATCCCCCGCGTTACGCAGACACTTTGGGAACAGGAACTCTACAACACGTGTACAATTACGAGGTGTACAGGACGACTGACTCCAGAAAGAGTGACTGTAAGTTCTCCAGACCCGGTAGTCAGAATGTTCTGATAATGGACCCCAGTTCTACAGGGACGATGCAAAGGATGCCGAGTGGAAAGAACATCCTGGATGAACCAGACTCGCCTTTGGAGGTGAGTCTGTTGGAGATCCAATAATTTGACAACGCCTTTGATTCTGAAACCCATTAAAAATATACAGTATAAATTTACTTATAAACTGTAAGAGATAGAAACTCAGAACATGAGACGTTTCACCAATCTGAAATAACTTCACTATTATAGGACCTTGTTTACAAAAATATATTTGCTGTCCGATTAATATTAATTTGGAATTAATGAAAAATACAAAGAGAAATACTTAAATTGAATGGTGTTGTACTGGATTCAACATGAATATGAAAGGACATACGAAATCTGTATTTTTTACCCTGCTAGTCAACAAATTATAGTAATAGTAGGTACATTTGCAATGGTCTTAAATAGCAGTGTGACGTCCTATATCAAATGATTGAGAGAAATTAGTGCTGGAAAGTGTAAATTCATATGTAGGTTTTTATCAAATAAAATCTGTTGTTCATGTTTTGCACTGTGAGTGACGCTGTAGTTCAGCGAAATAATGTTTGCCTGGTGTTGTCAAGCCTACGAAGTCTACTCCCCTTTCACTGCTTTCTACCGGAGTAGATCCAGTTACTCTGAGCTTCATATCAGCTGGGGTGCGACAGTGAAACACTCGCTCTGGTGCTTATGTACTTATGGCACGGTTACTATAGCCTGGATTAAAATTGACTTCTACTTTTATTTCAGTTTGAAGTAACTGAATTAAGGTTCTTCTTGGATTTTCAGTTTTTTTGTTATGGCATTGGAAGGAAACGTAATACCTAAATGTTTGAAAATGCGATCGCTTTATGGACTGCAATGGCAAGTACTACCTTTTTATTTGTATCTCAGTCATTTTGTAAGTGGCCAAATTCGTTATTCCATTCCGGAGGAGATGAAGAAAGGCTCTGTTATCGGTAACGTAGCTCAAGACCTGGGGTTGGATTTGAAACGACTCGGTGCGGGTCGGGCCCGTATCGTCACCGGGGAAAGCGTTCAGTACACCGAGCTGAAGACAGACAAAGGGATTCTAGTCGTGAGTGAGAGAATAGACCGAGAGCAGATTTGTGGCGACGTCACACCGTGTAGCTTTACTTTTGAAATAATTCTAGAAAATCCAATCGAATTGCATCGCGTTGTTGTGGAAATTCTTGATGTGAATGATCATGCCCCTACTTTCCAAAATAGTGACATCAAATTAGAAATAAGTGAAGCTGCAACAATCGGTGCTCGCTTTCAATTAGATAGCGCAGAAGACCCTGACGTAGGTGTAAACGATTTACAGAAATACGTTTTGACAACCAATGACAATTTTGTTTTAAAACAACTTGCTAATCCCGACGGCAGCAAATATGCGGAGATGATTCTCCAGAAGCCATTGGATAGGGAGGAGCATCCACGTCTCTTTTTGAAGCTAATCGCTATAGACGGTGGAAATCCGCAGAGATCTGGCACAGTTAACGTAGAGATCACTGTTCTCGATGCTAATGACAACACGCCTGTGTTTAACCAGTCAGTGTACCGGGCTACTGTGAGGGAAAACGCTCCAAAGGGAACTTATATCACCACCGTTAATGCCACTGATGCCGACAGTGGTTCAAATGGACAAATTATGTACAGTTTCTCTAAGCTGAAGGGAAGCATAGCTGAAATATTCGTTATTGATAAGGACACGGGAGATATATCAGTTTTAGGTATGATCGATTATGAAAAAGATAAGAAATATGAGGTTAGAGTAGAAGCCAGAGACCAGGGAGGGTTTACAGACACCAGCCAAATTATAATCGAAGTAATTGATGTTAATGATAACGCACCAGTTATAAACGTCATGTCTTTCTTGAGTCCTGTTTCTGAAGATGCTTCCCATGGAACCACGATAGCTGTTATACATGTGAAAGACGCTGATTCAGAGAAAAATGGGCACGTTACATGTACTATAGGTGTTAACCTTCCATTCAAGATCGAATCGTCCTTGACCAGTTATTACAACTTGATCTCTGATGTCGTTTTTGACAGAGAAACAACACCAGAATACAATATAACCATAATTGCGACAGATTCTGGTTCACCTCCTCTCTCCAGCGTCAGAACATTACACCTTAGAATATCTGATGTAAATGACAATGCCCCATTATTTCATCAGAGTTCATATTCTACCTACGTCACAGAGAATAACTCTCCTGGAATGTCCATATTTACTGTCAGCGCACGGGACTCTGACTGGATTCAAAATGCTAAAATCTCATACCACTTGGAAGACACAGAGATCATTGGAACTCCAGTCTCTACTTATGTATCCATTAACTCTGAAACTGGAGTATTACATGCAATTCGCTCCTTTGATTATGAACAAACAAAACAGCTGAACTTAGTGGTTAAGGCACAAGATGGAGGCTCTCCTCCACTCAGTAGCAATGTCAGTGTGAAAATTTTAATCCAAGACCAAAACGACAATGCGCCTCAGGTTTTATACCCAGTCCAGACTAGCAGCTCTCTGGTGGCTGAAATGGTGCCTCGTTCAGCAGATGTGGGCTATCTTGTCACTAAAGTGGTGGCTGTTGATGTGGACTCTGGACAGAATGCCTGGCTCTCCTATAAACTGCAGAAAACGACTGACAGGGCGTTGTTTGAAGTGGGCTTACAGAACGGAGAAATAAGAACTATACGTCAAGTCACTGATAAAGATGCTGTGAAACAAAGACTCACTGTTGTAGTGGAGGACAACGGACAACCCTCTCGTTCAGCTACAGTCAATGTTAACGTGGCGGTGGCGGACAGTTTCCCTGAAGTGCTTTCGGAGTTCACCGACTTTACGCACGAGAAAGAGTATAATGACAACCTGACTTTTTTCTTAGTCTTGGCTTTGGCTGCAGTCTCATTTCTTTTCATCTCTTGTTTAGTTGTTATAATATCAGTGAAAATCTACAGATGGAGGCAGTCCCGCATCCTCTATCATTCAAATCTCCCGGTTATTCCATATTACCCACCACGTTACACAGACACTTTGGGGACAGGAACTCTGCAGCACGTGTACAATTACGAGGTGTGCAGGACCACTGACTCCAGAAAGAGTGACTCTAAGTTCTGTAGACCCGGTAGTCAGAACGTTCTGATAATGGACTCGAGTTCTACAGGCACAATGCCTAGTGAAAAGAACCTCCTGGGTGACCCAGACTTTCACCATGAGGTAAGTGTTTAGAAGATATAATGTTAGTTCTAATCGGGTTGGAAAACCTTTTCATTGTATTTCCTTGGAAGAAATGTTGGATGGCCATGCTAACTTTAGTATTAACATCAGTATTTCTCTATAGTTAAATGTGAATTGGCATGTTACCTGGCTGGTTGCTCTTAGGGCCAGTTTTGAGGTCGGTGTGCTTTGTTCATACATAAAGGAGCACTGAGTTAACTTTCACTCTTGTTTGGAGATTTTTTTTTCTAAGCACACTGCATGTGTGAGCATGTTTGATTTGACAGAAATGAAAATGTCAGCCGATAATGTTGAAAAAGGGCTGATCGGAATATTCAACAATTATCATGGGTTTCTATTATGGCTAGATGTCTGACTTTATTTACTGGGCATATGCACACTTAAATAAAATTATGCTAGTTGACGTTTCATAAAAATAATTGTTTGTCTAGTGGACTATTTTGCCTAGGCTACTTTGCAACAAACATGACACATCCTAGGTTTTAACCTATTACATTTGAGGGGCCAACTCAAACTGAATAACGGACAAGCATCAAAGTTTAAATGGAGATTATCTCATACACTTGGAGCAATTTTGTAGAAAACATATTTATAACATTAACTTAAAACAGGAACTGCAATGTCTTCTGGACATGTATGCTTGTATTTATGCTAGTTTTACAGTACATTTGGCCTCCGTTCAGAAAGGATTACTGTATTTTTGCACACTGTAAGTTAGGTGAAGTGTTTGAGAAATTTACTTTTCCTTCCTTATTTGTCAGGCTCGTATTTGGTCAATCAAAGATATTTTAACAAGAAAAAAATATTGATGGCTAATCTTTCAACTGGGAGTTGATATTTCACTTTAGAATGATTGTTGGCCAAATAGAACTTCAAGACTTCAAGCCTATTCTTCTATTTCAGAACTACTACGCGCGGACAGCTCCACTACTGTCAGACTGCTCTCTCGCATTGTCTTCTGTGTTCCAACTGCTGCATGTTTCACATTATTTTGTAACATTTCTATATGGAGTCACCTGAGTCATGTTCGCTATGTTAACTGTTTGTCTTGTGACGAATAACTCTAAACCTAGTTACCTGCTGTGTTGTTCTGTAGTGGTTTGTATAGCTGATGGATGTTAATATTTTAAAGCAAACATTATACTTTGACAGAGAATAGGGTTGCTTATTTTAGTATCAGATTATTTATATTTGTCCTACATCTAGATGCTTAAAACTATGAATGACAATAGGGTTGCATGTTTTCATATGAGATTATTGCCATTGGTCCTGTGCAAATAGATGACAACTAGCTCAGCATTCATCTAGCAGGGTTCATCTCAGTGTTAATCTAATTCAGCGTTCATCTCAGTGTTTATCTAGTTTAGTGTCCTAGTTTAATGTTCATCTAGCCATTTTCCATTTTTGTTGTAGCAGGCTATACTGCTCTAAAGTGTGATTCTAATTGACGTTTTTATCTAATGGAATCAGTTGTTCATATTTTGGACTCTGAGTGACGCTGTTGATCAGAAAAATAATTTCTGTCCAGTGTTATTAGTCAGTGGAGTCCCCTCCCCTTTTATTGCGTTCAATCAAAAGAGAGTTAAACAGGGCGTTTCGTAAGAGGTGTACGCAACAGAGATATACTCGCTGTCCACAGTATGTAGTTTAAAAACAACCAAAGGTTCAATATATTGGATTACTATTATACATCGACACACAGTGTTCTATTTTCCAGTTGAAAATATAGTAAGGAATATTCGTGTTGCATTTGTTTTCTTGGCTATGGAATCGGACGGTTTCCTTCTATCGAATTCCTTAAAATGGCGTGTGTGTGGACTACGATTGCAAGCAGTTACTTTCCTCCTGTATTTCTGTCAACATGTGAGTGGACAAATCAGGTATTCAATTCCAGAGGAGATGAAGAAAGGCTCTCTAATCGGTAACGTAGCTCAAGACCTGGGGCTGGATATAAAAAGGCTCCGAGCTGGCCGAGCCCGTATCGTGACCGGGGAAAGCGTCCAGTACACAGAGCTGAAGACAGACAAAGGGATTCTAGTCGTGAGTGAGAGGATAGACCGAGAGCAGCTTTGTGGCGAGGTAACACCGTGTAGCTTCAGCTTCGAAATAATTCTAGAAAATCCAATTGAATTGCACCGGGTAACGTTTGAGATATTAGACGTAAATGATCATGCACCCGCTTTTACAATTAAGGATATCAAATTTGAAATAGGTGAATCAGCGACTGTTGGGTCGAGATTCCCTCTTGAGAGTGCAGTGGATCCCGACGTTGGACTTAACGCCCTGCAGAATTATGTTTTAACACCCAATGATAATTTTATTTTAAAACAACATTCAAATCCGGACGGGAGTAAATACGCAGAGATGGTGCTGCAGAAGCCGTTAGATCGAGAGGAGTATCCCCGTCTCTCTTTGAAGCTAATTGCTGTAGACGGTGGAAATCCGCAGAGATCTGGAACAGTAAATATAGAGATCACTGTCTTAGATGTTAATGACAACGCGCCTGTGTTTAACCAGTCAGTGTACAGGGCTACTGTGATGGAAAACGCCGCGAAAGGCACCTATATTACAATGGTTAATGCCAGCGATGCCGATAGTGGATCAAATGGACACATTTCGTACTATTTTTCTAAGTTGAAAGGGAACACAGTTGACGTATTTACTATTGATATTTTGACTGGCATTATTTCGGTTTCCGGTGAGATAGACTATGAGAAAGACACAAAATATGAAGTAAGAGTAGAAGCTAAAGACCAGGGTGGTTTAACAGACACAAGCAAAGTTGTAATAGAAGTTATTGATGCTAATGACAACCCACCAGTTATAAACGTAATGTCTTTCTCCAGCCCAGTTTCTGAAGATGCCCCGCCCGGTACCACGGTAGCTATAATTAACGTGAAAGACGGTGATTCTGAGAAAAACGGACAGATTACGTGTTCTATAAATGGTAACCTCCCGTTTAAAATTCAGTCTTCATTAAGTAGTTATTATACTTTGATTTCAGATGTAGCTTTTGACAGGGAAAAAACACCAGAATACAATATATCCATAACAGCGGTAGATTCCGGTTCGCCGCCTCTCTCCAGCGCCAGAACGTTACACCTTAGAATATCTGACGTGAATGACAATGCCCCATTATTCCATCAGAGCTCATACTCTGCCTACGTCACAGAGAATAACTCTCCTGGAATGTCCATATTTACTGTCAGCGCACGGGATTCTGACTGGAATCAAAACGCTAAAATCTCGTACCACTTGGAAGACACGCAGATCAGTGGAACTCCAGTCTCTACTTATGTATCCATTAACTCTGAAACCGGAGTTTTACATGCAATTCGCTCCTTTGATTATGAACAAATGAAGCAGCTAAACCTCGTGGTTAAGGCACAAGACGGAGGCTCTCCTCCACTCAGCAGCAATGTTTCTGTGAAAATAATGGTTCAGGATGAGAACGATAACGCGCCTCAGGTTTTGTATCCAGTCCAGACCAGCGGCTCTCTGGTGGCTGAAATGGTGCCTCGTTCAGCAGACGTGGGTTATCTTGTCACTAAAGTGGTGGCTGTTGATGTGGACTCTGGACAGAATGCCTGGCTCTCGTATAAACTGCAGAAAACGACAGACAGGGCGTTGTTTGAAGTTGGCTTACAAAATGGAGAAATAAGAACTATACGTCAAGTCACTGATAAAGATGCTGTGAAACAAAGGCTCACTGTTGTAGTGGAAGACAATGGACAACCCTCTCGTTCAGCTACAGTCAATGTTAACGTGGCGGTGGCGGACAGTTTCCCTGAAGTGCTCTCGGAGTTCACTGACTTTACGCACGAGAAAGAGTACAATGACAACCTGACATTTTACTTAGTCTTGGCTTTGGCTGCAGTCTCATTTCTTTTCATCGTGTGTTTAGTTGTTATTATATCCGTTAAAATATACAGATGGAGACAGTCCCGAATCCTCTATCATTCTAATCTCCCGGTTATTCCGTATTATCCCCCGCGTTACGCAGACACTTTGGGGACAGGAACTGTACAGCACGTGTACAATTACGAAGTGTGCAGAACGACTGACTCCAGAAAGAGTGACTGTAAGTTCTCCAGACCCGATAGTCAGAACGTTCTGATAATGGACCCCAGTTCTACAGGGACAATGCAGCGGATGCAGTGTGAAAAGAACATCTTGGATGAACCTGATTCGCCCGTAGAGGTAAGTTTACTCGTGTTTTGTTATACCCTAAAAATACGTTGTACTCTCTCTTTTCCATTATAAAGTTGTACATGGACGGGGCCCTATAGCATTGGACATTTCAGCACCAATCATAAAGGACAGCCCCACTTCTAGTGGGCAACAGTTGATTGTCCTTTCACACAGTGCCACCTGTTCCATGTTTTGTACGTACATTTAACCACGAGCCACTATAGACGTTTTCACCTCAAAGCTTTTGCGAACAAATTACACTTGGGTACTTATAGTTTTTTCTATTACGCAGAATCGAATGGAAGGGATATGGTTGCATTTGAAGATACAATGTGATTGTTATCGACCATGCTGGTCATATTATATTATTTATTGCGTTTTGTGTGAATATCATAGGTTTCTTTGTTTTCAGTATTTAGAATGGAAAATTGCGAAAACTGTTCATTCATAAAAATCTTAAGTTATATTTACATATAATATGCAATTTATGTTTTGAACTCCGAGGGACGCTGTTGATCAGTAAAATGACTTATGTCCAGTTGTTAGTCAGTGAAGTCCGCTCCACTATCACTGCGCACTACCAGAGGAGTTGCAGAGATTCTGCAGTTCGTAATAGGCGGGGCTCAACATAGATAATTCCTCTGAGCATATACTCGGAGTGGTTGATTCAAAATTGCTTTGATTGAAATAATACATTAACGAATAGGCGTATTCTTTCTTTCCTCGACGTTTTAAGGATACTATTACAGGAATATTCGTATCGGATGTGTTTTCCTATTTTGTTGGCTATGGTGTTTAAAGGATTTTTTGAAGGCAACTGCTTAAAATGGCGTTTGTTTTGCAGAATCCGATGGCAAGGGTTAATTTCTTTGCTGTGTTTTGGCAACGTTGTGCTTGGCCAAATCCGGTATTCTATTCCAGAAGAGTTGAAGAAAGGCTCTCTTATCGGTAATGTAGCTCAAGACCTCGGGTTGGATTTGAAACGACTGCAGGAGGGCCGAGCCCGTATTGTGACTGGAGATAGCGTTCAGTACACAGAGCTGGACTCAGACAAAGGGATTCTATTCGTGAGTGAGAGAATTGACCGGGAGCAGATTTGTGGAGATGTCACTCCGTGTAGCTTTAGCTTCGAAATTATTCTTGAAAATCCAATTGAACTGCATCGTATTACGGTGGAAATATTAGATGTTAATGATCACGCACCTGCGTTTCCAAATAAAGATATACAACTGGAAATCAGTGAATCAATATCCATAGGATCACGATTTCTCCTTGAGGGAGCAGAGGATCCCGATGTAGGGCATAACTCACTACAGAATTATATTTTAACCCCAAATGACAACTTCATTTTGAAACAACAAGCAAATCCAGACGGTAGCAAATACACTGATATGATACTTCAGAAACCTTTGGACAGAGAGGAGCATTCCAGCCTCTCTTTAAAGCTAATCGCTGTGGACGGTGGAAATCCGCAAAAGTCTGGCACAGTAAATATCAAGATCACTGTCTTAGATGCCAATGACAATCCACCATTGTTTAACCAGTCGCTTTACATGGCTACTGTGATGGAAAACGCACCGAAAGGTACTTACATCACAACTGTCAATGCAAGTGATGCAGACGGTGGCTCTAACGCCCACATATCATTCTATTTCTCCAAGTTGAAAGGGAATGTAGTCGACATATTTGCTATCGATATAAAGACAGGTAAAATTTCTGTTTCTGGTCGAGTAGATTATGAGAAGGATAAAAAATACGAACTCAGAGTCGAGGCCAAAGACCATGGCGGTCTTACAGACTCCAGTAAAGTTATAATTGAAGTTATTGATGTTAATGATAACGCGCCAGTTATAAACATCATGTCTTTCTCTAGCCCCGTTTCTGAAGATGTTCCCCCTGGCACCACTATAGCTGTAATAAATGTTAAAGACGCGGATTCAGACAGAAACGGGCAGATAAGCTGTTCTGTAAACAGAAACCTGCCATTTCAGATCAAATCCTCCTTGACATATTATTATAATTTGATCACGGACTCATGTTTTGATCGGGAAAAAATGTCTGAGTATAACATAACCATTAATGTGACGGATTTTGGTTCGCCTCCTCTTTCTAGCGCCAGGATATTACATCTTAGTATCTCTGATGTAAATGACAATGCACCATTTTTTGATAAAAGTGTATACTCTGTCTACGTCACAGAGAATAACACTCCTGGAATGTCCATATTTACTGTCAGCGCGCAGGACTCTGACTGGAATCAAAACGCTAAAATATCGTACCACTTGGAAGACACACAGATCAGTGGAACTCCAGTCTCTGCTTATGTATCCATTAACACTGAAACCGGAGTTTTACATGCGGGGCGTTCTTTCGATTATGAACAAACAAAACAGCTCACACTTGTTGTCAAGGCGCAAGACGGAGGCTCTCCTCCACTTAGTAGTAATGTAAGTGTTAATATCCTCATCCAGGATGAGAATGACAATGCACCGCAGGTTCTATATCCAGTCCAGACTAGGAGCTCTCTGGTGACTGAAATTGTGCCTCGTTCAGCAGATGTGGGCTATCTTGTCACTAAAGTGGTAGCTGTTGATTTGGACTCTGGACAGAATGCCTGGCTCTCGTATAAACTGCAGAAAGCGACAGACAGGGCGTTGTTTGAAGTGGGCTTACAGAATGGAGAAATAAGAACTATACGTCAAGTCACTGATAAAGATGCTGTGAAACAAAGGCTCGCTGTTGTAGTGGAGGACAACGGACAACCCTCTCGTTCAGCTACAGTCAATGTTAACGTGGCGGTGACGGACAGTTTCCCTGAAGTTCTCTCTGAGTTCACCGACTTTACGCACAAGGAGTACAATGACAACCTGACATTTTACTTAGTCTTGGCTTTGACTGTAGTCTCTTTTCTGTTCATCACTTGCTTAGTTGTTATTATAGCGGTGAAAATATACAGATGGAGACAATCGCGCATTCTTTATCATTCCAATCTCCCGGTTATTCCGTATTACCCACCACGTTACGCAGACACTTTGGGTACAGGAACGCGACAGCACGTGTACAATTACGAAGTTTGCAGAACGACTGACTCCAGAAAGAGTGACTGTAAGTTCTTCAGAACCGGTAGTGAGAACGTACTGATAATGGACCCCAGTTCTACATCTACGATGCAGCAAAGGCACAACGAAAGAATCATTCTAGATGAAACAGACTTTTCAACGGAGGTGAGTCTTTTCAATTTGTGGTGGTATTGAGTAGGAATACATGTTTGTTTGCATTATGTTTTTGCAACCTAGTTATGATTAAGGGCGTCAGCATTTCTGTACAGTTAAAAAGTAACCTATAGGGTTGGTTGCTGTTAGGAACAACAGTCCGTGGGCTGTGAGTGTTGTTCAACCACAGGGAGCGGTTTAATTTTTAGTTGGGGGAACATTTTTGTATTGAAAAAAAAAACAATTCGTTCTCCTCTCTTTTCCCCATTTAATTATCTATACTAAATCATTTTAATTCTTAATTTTGCTTGAAATGTTGATACGCATTTATTTTTTTAGCACAGACATGTGTTTATTTATTTCACTAGACCGAAATGTTCCAAAAAGCATAAATGAGAAAACATCTTCGTCATGCGCACTGCACCAGTGAGCGCGTGTTTGCATGACATATATGAAAATATACGTTATGCAACCGTATATCTCAAGAATTACGTTCCCTGGGAATTGTTTTAAAAACCTCGATTACTTTCTATGCCAACATATCAACAGTGCTAGGAACGTTATATCGTTCATCGTTCAAGAACGTTATATGTTGAAAATGTAATCGATGTGTATGGTAGAATTTCACCTATCCAAAAAATGCTATTCATAAAGACCATCCCTCAGCATCCCCACTCAAGCCAAACTAGTTGTGGTTAACAGAACAGCACAGGACGAAAACATATATGCAGAGCGCGGCGTGGGGACATTCAAAATGTGGATTGATACATAACGTTCTTGACGACATAATGGCACTATAGATATGTTGGCATAGAACGTAATCACGGTTTTTACAAGAGTTCCCAAGGAACGTAATTCTTGAGTTATAAGGTTGAAGTTGTGATATAGATAGAGAGTAATCTGAATATGCATCAATCATCATGGTATCCAATGTTACAGGAGCTCCTTTATTTGCTTGAAAGGCCCTGTTCCCTCACCTGTTGATCTGAACGAACCAGTGCATTGAGTATGTCCACAGCCTCTAGACGATAGCTTTAAGTGGCTTGTATTACAGTACGTGTATTTGTCAGACTAGACTCAACTAATCTAATCATGTTAAACTAGTAAAATGTACGGCGGCTTATCTTTAATTTGGGAGTTTATATATAAAAATTAAAACTATCCTGGGACGTGATGCAAAACGTTAAAGCACAACATGGAATTTCGGTCTGACCAGTGGCTCATCGGGATTTATCTTGGTGGTGTGATTTTGTGTGGGAAATCGTCTATATTTGGCTTTTTTACAATTTAATTGTAGGCAGATTTGACTGGTTTGGGAATTTATGTTAGCATATTAAGAGCTATTTTATGGGATATTTTCTGTTTTTGCTGCGTTTCGGCTTTGGTGTTTATAGTATTCTGCTATCTCATTAATTATTTTGTACAATAGTCCATTCGGATACTTCAGATCCACTATGTACGGACAGCTACAATACCGCCAGAGAACTGCTCTGCTTGCTTGGACTGCTCTTCTATGTTCCAACTGCTGCTCGTGTTCCAAAATATTTTTGATTAATTCTGTATGGAGTCACCGAAGAATCATGCAAGCAGTTTTAACTGTCATACGACGAATGGGTTTGTGTCTGTGTTGTTCTGTAATGGTTTGTATGGCTGATCAATGTAAATATTTTAAATCACGATTTAATTTTTGACAAAGAATAGGGATGCATAATTAAGTATCTGATTATTGATATTGGCGTTTCGGATTGCATCTTTCATCTTCACTGCCTTTACACATAACAAGGTTATTCTCGGCTTTTATCTCGTTGTTCATCTAACCATTTGCATTTTTTTGGTAGGAAAATACAGTGCTGTAAATTTTGAATCATATAGACGTTATCAAATATAATATGGTGTTCATATTGTGGACTCTGAGTGACGCTGTTGATCAGTGAAATACTTTTTGTAAAGTGTTGTCATTCAGTGGCGTCACCTCGCCCTGACTGCGCTCAACCAGAGGAGAGTTAAAGACTGCGTTTCTTCCGAGGTTTCCGTAACAGAGATATACTCACTCGCCATAGAATTTCGATTACAAACCTCAGGAGGACGGTTCAATATTCTGAATAAGTATTATACATCGACTCTCAGTATTCTACTTTCCTTTTGAGGATTTTTTCGAAATCTTTTGCTTCGTTATGGAATTGGAAGGTATCCTACAAACCAAATGCTTAAAATGGCGTGCTCGTGGACTGCGATTGCAAGTGTTTATTTTCCTCTTTTATTTCTGTCTGCTTGTTGTGAGTGGACAAATCCGATATTCCATTCCTGAGGAGATGAAAAAAGGGTCTCTTATTGGTAATGTAGCCCAAGACCTGGGTTTGGATTTGAAACGACTCAGATCGGGCCGGGCTCGTATCGTGACCGGGGAAAGCGTTCAGTACGCAGAGCTGAAGATAGACAAAGGGATTCTTGTTGTGAGTGAGAGAATAGACCGAGAGCAGATATGTGGCCACGTAACCCCGTGTAGCTTCAGCTTTGAATTAATCTTAGAGAATCCAATGGAGCTACATCACATCACCGTAGAAATATTGGACGTGAATGATAATGCTCCAACATTCCAACAAAAAGATATGAAATTGACAATAGGAGAATCAGCCTCTCCCGGCGCTCGCTTTGTTTTAGCAACTGCTGATGATCCGGATGTTGGTGTAAATGGTTTACATGATTATATATTATCTCCAAATGACAATTTTGTACTAAAACAACATTCCAACGCGGATGGAAGTACATATGCAGAGATGGTGCTCCAGAAACCATTAGATAGAGAAGAGCATCCTCGGCTCTCTTTAAAGCTAATCGCTATAGATGGTGGAAATCCGCAGAGGTCTGGAACAGTAAATATAGATATCACTGTCTTAGATGTTAATGACAACGCGCCTGTGTTTAATCAGTCAGTGTACAGGGCTACTGTATCAGAAAGCTCTTCAAAGGGAACGTATATTACCTATGTTAATGCCACGGACGCAGACAGTGGAGCGAATGGTTTGATATACTATTCTCTTTCAAACATGCAAGGTCAATTAGCCAGAGTATTTAATATTGACCAGAGCACTGGATTGATAACGCTTTTAGAACGGTTAGATTACGAAAAAGAAAAGAAATATGAAATAAGAATCGAAGCTACTGACCAGGGAGCGCTAACCGACTCAAGTAAAGTTATTGTTGATGTAACTGATGAAAACGACAACGAGCCTGTAATTAGTGTTACATCATTCACTAGCCCTGTATCGGAGGATTCGCCAGTTGGTACAACCGTCGGTATTATCAACGTTAAAGACATTGACTCTGGTGCAAACGGACAGGTGATATGTAGTCTAGACCAAAACATTCCTTTTAAAATCAAATTTAATGTCAGAAATTACTATACTTTGCTAACTAATGCGTTTTTAGACCGCGAGAGCGTGTCAGAATATAACATCACAGTAGTCGCCACTGACGAAGGCTCGCCTCCTCTGTCAAGTAAGAGGACCTTTCACCTGAAGGTGTCTGATGTCAACGACAATGCCCCAGTGTTTACACAGAGCATGTACAACTCTTACATTGCCGAGAATAACTCTCCGGTCAAATCTATACTTACTGTTAGAGCAACAGACAACGACTTTAATCAAAATGCCCGTATTTCCTATATTTTAGAGGATAGTGACGTAACCGGAACATCAGTGTCTGCATATGTTTCCGTAAACGCAGAGAGTGGTATTATACAAGCGGTACGTTCTTTTGATTATGAGCAGATTAAACAGCTGCAATTCGTTGTTAAAGCGCAAGACGGAGGCTCTCCTCCACTCTGTAGCAATGTGACGGTCAATATATTCATCCAAGATCAGAATGACAACGCACCTCAGATTCTGTACCCAGTTCAGACTAGCATCTCTCCTGTGGCTGAAATGGTGCCTCGTGCAGCAGATGTGGGTTATCTTGTCACTAAAGTGGTGGCTGTTGATGTGGACTCTGGACAGAACGCGTGGCTCTCGTATAAACTGCAGAAAACGACAGACAGGGCGTTGTTTGAAGTGGGCTTACAGAATGGAGAAATAAGAACTACACGTCAAGTCACTGATAAAGATGCTGTGAAACAAAGGCTCACTGTTGTAGTGGAGGACAACGGACAACCCTCTCGTTCAGCTACAGTCAATGTTAACGTGGCGGTTGCGGACAGTTTCCCTGAGGTGCTCTCGGAGTTCACTGACTTTACGCACGATAAGGAATATAATGACACTCTGACATTTTACTTAGTCTTGGCTTTGGTTGTAGTCTCGTTTTTGTTCATCATGTGTTTAGTTGTTATTATATCAGTTAAAATATATAGATGGAGACAGTCCCGCATCCTCTATCATTCTAATCTCCCGGTTATTCCATATTATCCACCGCGTTACGCAGACACTTTGGGGACAGGAACTCTACAGCACGTGTACAATTACGAGGTGTGCAGGACGACTGACTCCAGAAAGAGTGACTGTAAGTTCTCCAGACCCGGTAGTCAGAACGTACTGATAATGGACCCCAGTTCTACAGGGACGATGCAGCGGATGCAGAGTGAAAATACCATCATGGACGAACCCGACTCGCCACTAGAGGTGAGATTATTGGAATATCTGACCTCACCGAGAGAGGTCTGTGATATTTCAGCCATTGTTATATTTAAATAGAACTATATTGTTCGTCTGTCTGAATGCCTCGTGCAATGCCCATTGTTGATATCTCATCTGGGAAGTGCTCATACCAGACCTGCTCTTTATTGTACTTTTTTTGTACAATGAAGAACCAATGTATAGTTGTAATTATTTGTACTTAGATGTCTGTTATATTTAAGTAATTGGTGTATCCCCCAAACAAAATTTTCATGTATATATCAAAATAATTGTATATATCGATTTTTATCTTTTTTATTGAATTTGTATGTGCACCTAGAGCAAAATTCCGTTATGATTCATGTTTCTTCACTCATGGTATTCGCAAAAGTGTATTTCACTGCAACGCCTATACCCCACCCCCGCACTGCCCCATACAGTTTGCGTGTCTTGTGTTCTTTAAGATCTTGCTTGTCCATTTCTTATTGGCAACCGTTCCATAAATGTTCAAATGTCTTTATCTTCTGTAGTTCAGCGCACTGAACTCTGCGGGACGCTGTTGATCGGTGTTTCGCTGTTTTAGAGTTCAATAGCAGCAGTACACCCCCCTCATATTCATATAATACAGAGCGATAGAATCGCAGGCAGCGCGCACATTGTTTAAGAGAACACTATTCACGGAGGCAAGGCGGCGATTCTTCTGTTTCAAGATGTTGTGATTTTGAAAATAAAATACCTTTGACTTTGAAGATGGAATATTTAATGGTTTTTTTTTTGGATCATAGCGTGCTTGGTTTTTGGTGAAGGAAAACTGTCGACTCGAACAATGGCACGGCAAGTACTGTTGTTTATCTCAGTCCTCTCTCTCAGTTCAGTGAACGGACAGGTCAGTTACTCAATTCCGGAGGAAATGGCGAAAGGATCTTTAGTCGGAAATATAGTGCAGGATTTGGGTTTAGATGTAAAACGATTGAAATCAGGTAAAGCTCGTATTTATACTGGAGACAACCCAGAATACGTCGAGCTGAATAAAGAAACGGGAGTTCTCCTTGTCAAAGAGAGAATAGACCGTGAAGCTCTCTGCGGGCAGATGGCGCCTTGTGCACTACATCTTCAGATTATTCTAGAGAACCCAATGGAATTTTACACCGTTACTGTTGAGGTAACAGATGTCAACGATAATAATCCATCTTTTGAGATAAATGAGGTAACATTCAAAATTAGTGAGTCTGCGGTTACTGGATCAAAATTTATACTCGAGGGAGCAATGGATCTTGATGTCGGTGTCAATGGTGTCCATAGTTATGTGCTGAAAACAACCGATAATTTTGCTCTCAGACTGCATAATCAAGCGGATGGCAATAGAAACGTAGAAATGGTTTTACAGAAGCCTTTGGACCGAGAGAAACAGGAGAGGATTTCACTGATATTAACTGCCGTAGATGGAGGAGAGCCTCAGTTATCAGGGTCAATGGAGATACTCATAACCGTACTGGACGTGAATGACAACGCACCGGTTTTTATGCAGCATGAGTATAAAGCTAGCATAATGGAGAATGCCCCAAAAGGCACACTTGTAACCTCAGTCAGTGCATCTGACGCAGATGATGGATTGAATAGCAAAATCGTGTACAGTATTACAAACACTTTGTTTGATGTGCGTGACATTTTTGAAATAAACGAAGAAAAAGGCGAAATTAGATTGATAGGAAATATTGATTTTGAAAAGACTAGAAGTTTCACGATTAACCTTCGAGCAAGCGATGAGGGAGGACTCACTGACTCATGTAAAGTGATAGTGGATATAGTTGACATCAATGACAATGCGCCTAATATTAAAATTATGTCTAAATCATCCATCATTTCCGAAGATGCCACACCCAGTACAGTCGTCACGATGATCAATGTTAAAGATCCAGATTCCGGCGATAATGGTAAAGTTCAGTGCTCCATGAATGAAAACATCCCATTTGCAATGAAATCAACACCAAATAATTTCTTTACTGTAGTAACTGATAGTCCGTTGGACCGAGAGAGAGTCTCTGAGTATAACATCAGTGTCACATGTGTTGATGAGGGAGTGCCCTCACTGTCAAGCCACATCACTCTCACCTTACATATATCAGATGTGAATGACAACGCGCCTGTCTTTGAGAGGAGCTCATATGAGGCCTATATTCTAGAAAACAACACACCAGGCGTCTCTATATTCACAGTGAAATCCAGAGACGCTGACTGGAACCAGAATGCCCGTGTTTCTTATATTCTGGAGGACTCCTCGATTAACGGAGTTCCCGTGTCTTCTTATATTTCCGTTAGTGCTGATAGTGGAGTCATCCATGCAGTGCGCTCCCTTGATTACGAGCAGATCAAAGATTTCCAGTTCAGCGTAAAAGCGCAAGATGGAGGCTCCCCTCCACTCAGCAGCAATGTGACTGTGAAAATAATGATCCAGGATCAGAATGACAACGCGCCTCAGGTTCTGTATCCAGTCCAGACTAGCAGTTCTTTGGTGGCTGAAATGGTGCCTCGTTCAGCAGATGTGGGTTATCTTGTCACTAAAGTGGTGGCTGTTGATGTGGACTCCGGACAGAATGCCTGGCTCTCGTATAAACTGCAGAAAACGACAGACAGGGCGTTGTTTGAAGTGGGTTTACAGAATGGAGAAATAAGAACTATACGTCAAGTCACTGATAAAGATCCTGTGAAACAAAGACTAACTGTTGTAGTGGAGGACAACGGACAACCCTCTCGTTCAGCTACAGTCAATGTTAACGTGGCAGTGGCGGACAGTTTCCCTGAAGTGCTCTCGGAATTTACTGACTTTACGCACAAGGAGTACAATGACAACCTGACTTTTTACTTAGTCTTGGCATTGGCTGTAGTCTCGTTTCTTTTCATCACGTGTTTAGTTGTTATTTTATCAGTAAAAATATACAGATGGAGGCAGTCCCGCGTCCTCTATCATTCCAATCTCCCGGTTATTCCGTATTATCCACCGCGTTACGCAGACACTTTGGGGACAGGAACTCTACAGCACGTGTACAATTACGAGGTGTGTAGGACGACTGACTCCAGAAAGAGTGACTGTAAGTTCTCCAGACCCGCTAGTCAGAACGTTCTGATAATGGACCCTAGTTCTACAGGGACCGTGCAGCGGATGCCTAGAGAAATGAACATTATGGATGAACCAGACATTCCACTTGAGGTGAGTTTAGGGAAAGTTAAACATTTTGGAAAATTATGTTGAAATTCGCTTCAGGACCTGGTCCCATGTTATCTTTTTTATCTTATGTGCTCTGTTTTATGACGTATTTCCTCTTTGGCTCCCTCTCTTCTTATCTTAGTTTAGTTACATCAGTTCGTACGCGTTCGTCAAATTAATTTCCACCTGAGAATCATTTTCTGTTGTATAATATGTGGGCTTCGTTGCTTTAAGGCCATTTCAGAGTTACTCTGTCTGCTTAGCGCTTTTCTGAACTTGTATGTTAACCTATATCAACAGCTATTAAAAACGTTTAAGAGTCATACGCTAATTTGTTATCCTTCGCCAATAGAAAATGTTCGTCTAGGTTTTTGCCGTATTTTTCTGTAAATGTTTCTATCATAATAGTCACATAATATTATTTTTTTTACATTGAATTCATGTGTAATAAGTAGTGCTGGAAAGCGTTGGACAATTTGGTGAACATTATGGTGTTCAAAGTTCGGACTCTGAGGGACGCTGTTGATCAGTGGAATTATTTCTATCAGGTGGTGTCAGTCAATTTTGTCCCCTCCCTTTTAACAGTATATTACCAGAAGAGAAAGACTCTGTTCTTCATACGAAGTGGTGCATGAGATAAATACGCTTATATGGAACGATACTGGTAATCGAAAGGGTAAATAACATTTTTTTCATTGTTTATAAGGATATACAGAACAAGGACTTGTATTTATTCTTTGCTTTATTTGATGGCAATGGCATTGGAAGGATTTCTTCGATCTAGAAACGTAAGATGGCGTTTGTATTTTGGACTGCGATGGAAAGTGCTATTTTTCATCATTTATTTCAGTCGAGTGTGTGGACAAATCCGGTATTCCATTCCAGAGGAGTTGAAGAAAGGCTCTATTATCGGTAACGTAGCTCAAGACCTGGGGTTGGATATGAAACGCCTCCAAGCAGGCCGAGCCCGTATCGTGACCGGGGAAAGCGTTCAGTACGCTGAGCTGAAGACAGACAAAGGGATTCTAGTCGTGAGTGAGAGAATAGACCGAGAGCAGCTTTGTGGCGACGTAACACCGTGTAGCTTCAGCTTTGAAATTATTCTAGAAAATCCGATGGAGTTACACCGTGTGACGGTGGAAATAATAGATGTGAATGATCATCCTCCTATTTTTCCGAAGAAAGACATCCAATTTGAAATAAGTGAGTCTGCAACATTGGGATCTCGTTTTACATTAGAGAGTGCAGATGATCCGGATGTAGGGTTAAATGCATTACAGAATTATGTTTTAACTCCCAATAATAATTTTGTTCTAAAACTGCATGCCAATCCGGACGGGAGTAAATATGCAGAGATGGTGCTCCAGAAACCGTTAGACAGAGAGGAACATCCTCGTCTCTCTTTAAAACTAATTGCTGTAGACGGTGGACATCCGCAGAGATCAGGAACTGTAAATATAGAGATCACGGTCTTAGATGTTAATGATAACGCACCTGTTTTTAACCAGTCAGAGTATAGGGCTACTGTGATGGAAAACGCACCGAAAGGCACCTACATTACCACGGTTAATGCCAGCGATGCAGACAGTGGATCTAATGGTCTTGTTACATATTTATTTTCAAATCTAAAAAGAAATGTAGCTGATATATTCAAAATAGACGAAACAACAGGAACGATAGTACTTGCCGGAGGAATAGATTATGAGAAAGATAAGAAGTACGAGGTTAGAGTAGAAGCTAAAGACCAGGGAGGTTTAACAGACACCAGTAAAGTTGTAATAGAAGTTACTGATGTCAATGACAACGCACCAGTTATAAACGTAATGTCGTTCTCTAGCCCTCTTTCAGAGAATTCTCCTCCTGGTACCACTGTAGCTATAATACATGTAAAAGACGCAGATTCAGAGAGAAACGGACAGATCACATGCTCAATAAATATTAACCTGCCGTTTAAGATCAAATCATCGTTAAGTAGTTATTATACTTTGATTACAGATGTAGCTTTTGATAGAGAAACAACATCAGAGTATAACATAACGATAACAGCTGTAGATTCTGGTTCGCCGCCTCTCTCCAGCGCCAGAACGTTACACCTTAGAATATCTGATGTAAATGACAATGCCCCATTATTTCATCAGAGCTCATACTCTGCCTACGTCACAGAAAATAACTCTCCTGGTATTTCCATATTTACTGTCAGCGCGCGGGACTCTGACTGGAATCAAAACGCTAAAATCTCGTACCACTTGGAAGACACACAGATCAGTGGAACTCCAGTCTCTGCTTATGTATCCATGAACTCTGAAAGCGGAGTTTTACATGCAGTTCGCTCCTTTGATTTTGAACAAATCAAACAGCTTAACCTCGTGGTTAAGGCGCAAGATGGAGGCTCTCCTCCACTCAGCAGCAATGTTAGTGTGAGCGTCTTCATCCAAGACCAGAACGACAACGCGCCTCAGGTTTTGTATCCTGTCCAGACCAGCAGCTCTCTAGTTGCTGAAATGGTGCCTCGTTCAGCAGATGTGGGCTATCTTGTTACTAAGGTGGTGGCTGTTGATGTAGACTCTGGGCAGAATGCTTGGCTCTCGTATAAACTGCAGAAAACGACAGACAGGGCGTTGTTTGAAGTGGGCTTACAGAACGGAGAAATAAGAACTATACGTCAAGTCACTGATAAAGATGCTGTGAAACAAAGGCTCACTGTTGTAGTGGAGGACAACGGACAACCCTCTCGTTCAGCTACAGTCAATGTTAACGTGGCGGTGGCGGACAGTTTCCCTGAAGTGCTCTCGGAGTTCACTGACTTTACGCACGATAAGGAATATAATGACACCATGACTTTTTACTTAGTCTTGGCTTTGGCTGTAGTGTCATTTCTGTTCATCACGTGTTTAGTTGTTATTATATCAGTGAAAATATACAGATGGAGGCAGTCCCGAATCCTTTATCATTCCAATCTCCCGGTTATTCCGTATTATCCACCGCGTTACGCAGACACTTTGGGTACAGGAACTCTACAACACGTGTACAATTACGAGGTGTGCAGGACGACTGACTCCAGAAAGAGTGACTGTAAGTTCTCCAGACCCGGTAGTCAGAACGTTCTGATAATGGACCCCAGTTCTACAGGGACAATGCAGCGGATGCAGAGTGGAAAGCACATCCTGGATGAACCCGACTCGCCACTAGAGGTGAGATTAGTGGAATATTTCATGTCAAATGTAATCAAAGACTAGAAAAAAAAATTCGTTGTCACATTGGTGTTCACCGCCTTTGTTTACGCAAGTCTAAATATGTCAACGTTGAGAGAGCCTGAATTATTTTAAGAGTATTCTTTAGGTAAATATCGCATTATCCGAGTATCACATGACTTAATAAGCGTTGTGTAAATATTTGACAATGTTTAAGTACAGCTGCACCACTGCGAGCAGATATTCCAAACCTGTTCGAGACCCTGTAATGACTTTGCGTATGTCGTGTTGGTTCCAGGCAATGGTTGGCTTGTCTCGTGGAATTCTGACGAGTGTGTGGGAGAAGGCATAGGTCAATCAAATTCATTGATAAAGCCCTTTGTACATCAGCAGTCACAATGTGTTTTATAAAACACCTAGCCTGAAATATCTGTAAGATTCATCTTGATCATGTGTGATACTGTTGAGCACTTCCTGGCTGAGAGAATATTGTGATTGGAAGCAAAACATCCTGTCAAGTTGTGCTTCCAGTGGGTGTGTCTCTGTACTCAAATCTCCCAAGCCTGCCGTAGGATGCACTGTTGACGAGAGATGCCCTGCATGAATTGGACTTAACATATGTTGTAATTGGTAGAAAGAAACTACACAACAATAAAATAACAACAAACTCAATGATGTAATCTCTGCCACCCGTGTTTCTAGTGTATTCCCAACAGTGGATGGTTGAGAGTTCGGTTTGTTATTTACATTCAAATTTTAAATTAAATTAATGTCAGTGCCATTATGGAACTGAGCAAAGTATATTAAATCTAAGTTTGGTGATTTCTTTTTTCACACAACATCAAATATCAATAGAGATATATTAATATACTGTCCTCTACTGCTATGTGTGAGGGAACGCTTTCCCTTGTCCCCACCTCCCTTAGACTGGGGCAGGTCAATATGCAGAACTCACTGAAGCATGTTCGCCCCAATCAGCAGTGACACAACCTGGGATTGTCCACTTGGTGTAGTGGTGGTAGATGGAATGTTTTAGAGGACGAGACCTCCCGGGAGGCTTTGCTGTCTACATTTTCAACAGTTTTGTTTGGATGCATGACTTCTGCTCAAATGGTGCCATCTTTGCTCAACCTATGAATGCGGAAAAAATCTATTGTGCGTTCTTTCTCGTTACGTTTGGCTTGTGTATACCTTCTCAGTCGTTTGAATTGATTTTAACCTGAACATAATTGCTAAATGTTATAACAGTAAGGCTGCAATGTTGTTCGGCCGTTTCAGCACCATTCGCTGTGGACAGCGTCACTCGTAGGGGTCTGCTTCCTCTTACTCAAAATGCATCCGTTGAAAAAACCTGTCTATATTAATCATACGCATATAATAGACCTTGATGTTTCCGTTCCATTTACTACTAAATCATTCTCAATAATAATGTTTCTAAATAATAATTTTGTCATAAGATGAATGGAAGTTTTACATACGATCGCATCTAGTGCTGAAAAAAACATGCTGCTATGTTTTATCCGAACCTTAGTATAGGCCGATGCATTACTTGTTGATTGTTGCATGTATGTGGATTACAAATGAGTGTTAACTATTAGTAAATGTTTAGAAAAGAGTTCTCCTTCGAAGTGATGCATTTAATCTGATGTGCATGTTTTGAACTCTGAGGGACGCTGTTGATCAGTGAAATAATTTCCGTCCGGTGTTGTAAATCGGTGGAGTTCCCTCCCCTTTCACGGCACTACCAGAGGAGGGAAAGACTCAGCTTCACATTGAGGCGGGGACGAAAGACACACTCGTTCCAAACCATACCCTAGTTTTTCAAGATTGGCCTAACCGAAAGAAGCGGTGAAAATTGACAGAATTTCAGTACTCCCAGGGTTATCAGAATTACATTTGTACCGATTCAAGACACGGAATAATCAATATTTCTTTTTTGGTTAATATTTTTTGGGCTATGGCAGTGGAAGGATTTTGTCAACCTGAAAATATAAAAGGCGGTATGTGTTTTGGAATCCGAGGACAATTACTCGTTTTTCTCCTGTATTTCAGTCATGTTGTTAGTGGACAAATCCGGTATTCAATTCCAGAGGAGATGAAGAAAGGCTCTCTAATCGGTAACGTAGCTCAAGACCTGGGGTTGGATATAAAAAGGCTCCGAGCTGGCCGAGCCCGTATCGTGACCGGGGAAAGCGTTCAGTACACAGAGCTGAAGACAGACAAAGGGATTCTAGTCGTGAGTGAGAGGATAGACCGAGAGCAGCTCTGTGGCGACCAAACGCCGTGTAGTTTCAGCTTCGAAATTATACTAGAAAATCCTATGGAGCTACATCGAGTGACTGTAGAAATTCTAGATGTAAATGACCATTCTCCGGCCTTTTCAAAGAAAAATATACAGTTTGAAATTAGCGAGTCTGCCAGCTTAGGTTCCCGTTTTATGTTAGCGAGTGCGGAGGATCCTGATGTAGGAGTTAACGGTCTACAGAATTATGTTTTAACACCCAATTATAATTTCATTCTAAAACAACATGCGAAACCCGACGGTAGTAAATATGCTGAAATGATTCTTCAGAAACCGTTAGATAGAGAGGAGCATCCTAGTTTTTCTTTTAAGCTAACTGCTGCAGACGGTGGAAATCCGCAGAGATCTGGTACAGTAAATATAGAGATCACTGTCTTAGATGCTAATGACAACGCACCTGTGTTTAACCAGTCAGTGTACAGGGCTACTGTGATGGAAAACGCTGTGAAAGGCACCTATATTACCACAGTTAATGCCAGTGATGCTGATGGTGGATCAAACGGTGTTGTTGCATATTCATTTTCTAATCTAAAACAAAGTGTTGCTGACATTTTTAGCATAGACGAAACAACAGGTACTATATCAGTTGAGGGAGGAATAGATTATGAGAAAATAAAAAAATACGAAATCAGAGTGGAAGTGAAGGATCGCGGTGGTTTAACAGATTCAAGTGAAATTATAATTGAAGTTATTGATGTTAATGACAATGCACCAGTTATCAACGTAATGTCTTTCTCCAGCTCTGTTTCTGAAGATGCTCCCCCGGGCACAACTATAGCTATTATAAATGTGAAAGATGCTGATTCAGAGAAAAACGGACAGATCACATGCTCAATCAATAGTAACCTGCCGTTTAAGATTAAATCATCGTTAAGTAGTTATTATACTTTGATTTCAGATGTAGCTTTTGATAGAGAAACAACATCAGAGTATAACATAACGATAACAGCTGTAGATTCTGGTTCGCCGCCTCTCTCCAGCGCCAGAACGTTACACCTTAGAATATCTGATGTGAATGACAATGCCCCAATATTTCATCAGAGCTCATACTCTGCCTACGTCACAGAAAATAACTCTCCTGGTATTTCCATATTTACTGTCAGCGCGCGGGACTCTGACTGGAATCAAAACGCTAGAATCTCGTACCAGTTGGAAAACACGCAGATCAGTGGAACTTCAGTCGCTACGTACATATCCATTAACTGTGAAACCGGAGTTTTACACGCAGTGCGCTCCTTTGATTATGAACAAATCAAACAGCTGACCATTGGTGTTAAGGCACAAGACGGAGGCTCTCCTCCACTCAGTAGCAATGTGACTGTGAAACTAATGATCCAGGACCAGAATGACAACGCGCCTCAGGTTCTGTATCCAGTCCACACTAGTAGCTCTCTGGTGGCTGAAATGGTGCCTCGTTCAGCAGATGTGGGCTATCTTGTCACTAAAGTAGTGGCTGTTGATGTGGACTCTGGGCAGAATGCTTGGCTCTCGTATAAACTACAGAAAGCGACAGACAGAGCGTTGTTTGACGTGGGCTTACAGAATGGAGAAATAAGAACTATACGTCAAGTCACTGATAAAGATGCTGTGAAACAAAGGCTCACTGTTGTAGTGGAGGACAACGGACAACCCTCTCGTTCAGCTACAGTCAATGTTAACGTGGCGGTGGCGGACAGTTTCCCTGAAGTGCTTTCGGAGTTCACAGACTTTACGCACGAGAAGGAGTACAACGATAACCTGACATTTTACTTAGTCTTGGCTTTGGCTGTAGTCTCGTTTCTGTTCATCACGTGTTTAGTTGTTATTATATCTGTTAAAATATACAGGTGGAGACAGTCCCGCATCCTCTATCATTCCAATCTCCCGGTTATTCCTTATTATCCACCGCGTTACGCAGACACTTTGGGGACAGGAACTCTACAGCACGTGTACAATTACGAGGTATGCAGGACGAGCGACTCCAGAAAGAGTGATTGTATGTTCACCAGACCAGCTAGTCAGAACGTACTGATAATGGACCCCAGTTCGACAGGGACAATGCAGCGGATGCAGAGTGAAAAGCGTATAATGGATGAACCAGATTCACCAATAGAGGTACGAGTTTGACTTAAAATACTTTTGCTTATTCTATTATAGTTCACTTTTCAGCTATGTCCTTACATTTTATTTGTTTAGCATTGCTCTTATGAACAGTAAATGGAACTATTCCTGTTATGTTTTGCTGTCGCTTTGGCTTTTAGCGTGTGTTTTATGAACGGGGTTTCTAGACTGGTTCTGTTCGTAGTTCCGGAGTTAACAAATCGTGCAGTTAATTCAGTTGGATGGATTGAATTGGGATCCTTAACAGAAATGTGTGCATATTGTAAATTCCCTACGATCTCTATCAAGCCCCGCGATTTTTGATGTTAGAAATGTGACTTTTGCTGCGGTCGGCCTTATTCTGTTGCCAGTAATGCACTCTGTTTTCTACTTGTTATTCCATAGTTCGTCATATTGTGGTAAGCTGATGTGTCTTGACTAAAGATGCATTTTTGTTCTTGTTTTAAATCATAACCATTACACGTTTGTTATGTTTATTTCATTTCCTGATTTCAACAGTAGGTGTGCAGTTCACATAATTGAACTCAGAGAGACGCTGCTGGCCAGAGCGTTGAAGTTTTTAAGCACAGGATCTGCAGTACATCCCCCATCATCCCGATATAAACTAGAGAAAGCCGCACAGGGAACGCACACTCCGGTTTACTGAGAACACACAACCCACACGCTGTGAGACGATTCTATTGTTCCGGAGATCCGGAATGTTGGTACAAATGTGTTGTCTTTGCTGGAATCTGAAGGATTAATACGTTTTCACAAGGACATGTATGTTTTTGTTCAAAGTTAAAGCGGAAAATATCGACCAGAACAATGACACGGCAAGTACTGTTGTTTATATTGGTCCTTTCTCTAGGTTCAGTGCACGGGCAGGTCAGTTACTCCATTCCTGAGGAAATGGCGAAAGGCTCTTTAGTCGGAAATATAGCAAAAGATTTGGGTTTGGATATCAAAAGACTAAAATCAGGCAGAGCCCGTTTACATGTCGGAAATAGTATAGAATATATCGAGCTGAATAAAGACAGGGGAGTTCTCCTTATCAAAGAGCGGATAGACCGTGAATCACTCTGTGAACAGACGACGCCTTGTGCTCTACATTTTCAGATTATCATGGAGAACCCAATAGAATTTTATCGTGTAACAATTGAGATCACTGATATAAACGATAATTATCCATATTTCCAAAGAGATTCTATAAAATTCGAAATTAGTGAGTCAGCTTTGATCGGAGCAAAATTCGTACTAGAAAGAGCGTTCGATTCTGACATTGGAATAAATGGACTCCAGAGTTACACTCTTAATCCAACCGATCATTTTAGTTTAAAATTACACATTCAAGAGGATGGCAGTAAAAAGGTAGAGATGGTTTTGCAGAAACCGCTTGATCGAGAGAAACATGAGAAGCTATCTTTAGTGTTAACTGCCGTAGATGGAGGAGATCCTAAGATGTCTGGAACAGTGCAGATACATGTTACTGTACTGGATGTGAACGATAATGCGCCTGTTTTTACGAAAGCCGTGTATAAGGCCAGTTTGGTCGAGAATTCGTTGAGAGGTACTTTATTAACGACAGTGAGTGCAAATGATATAGATCAAGGATTAAATGGTTTAGTCACTTATTCAATATCAAGTAGCAAAGTTGGTATTTTAGACTTATTTCAGGTTGACGAGAATAATGGTGAAGTTCGTCTGATAGGCAAGGTTGACTATGAAACAGCAAAATATTACCAGATTGACATAGAAGCAAAAGATCAGGGAGGTCTTTCTGATTCTAGTAAATTGGTCGTTGACATTGTGGATGTCAACGACAATAACCCTTTGATTGACATGATGTCCATATCCAAATCCGTACCAGAAAATGCCCCTGCTCAGACAATTATCGCTGTGATGAGTGTCCATGACCCAGACTCGGATATTAACGGAGAAGTAAATTGTGTTTTAGGTGAAAATATCCCTTTTACAATTCAATCCACCTCTAACGGTTTCTATAGCTTAGTAACTGACAGCGAGTTGGACAGAGAGAGAGCCTCTGAGTATAACATCAGTGTTACGTGCTCTGATGAGGGAGTGCCCTCGCTCTCAAGCAGTGTCACTCTGACCTTACAGGTATCAGATGTGAATGACAACGGGCCTGTCTTTGAGAAATGCTCATATGAGACCTTCGTAACAGAAAACAACACACCAGGGCTCTCTATATTCACAGTGAAAGCCAGAGATACTGACTGGAACCAGAATGCCCGAGTTTCTTACGTACTGGAGGACTCAACGGTTAACGGAGTTCCGATCTCCTCATATGTGTCCGTTAGTGCTGATAGTGGAGTCATCCATGCAGTGCGCTCTTTTGACTACGAGCAGATCAAGGAGTTTCAGTTCCGCGTAAAAGCGCAGGATGGAGGCTCCCCTCCACTCAGTAGCAATGTGACTGTGAAAATAATGATCCAGGACCAGAACGACAATGCTCCTCAGGTTCTGTATCCAGTCCAGACCAGCAGCTCTCTGGTGGCTGAAATGGTGCCTCGTTCAGCAGATGTGGGCTATCTTGTCACTAAAGTGGTGGCTGTTGATGTGGACTCTGGGCAGAATGCCTGGCTCTCGTATAAACTGCAGAAAGCGACAGACAGGGCGTTGTTTGAAGTGGGCTTACAGAATGGAGAAATAAGAACTATACGTCAAGTCACTGATAAAGATGCTGTGAAACAAAGGCTCACTGTTGTAGTGGAGGACAACGGACAACCCTCTCGTTCAGCTACAGTGAATGTTAACGTGGCGGTGGCGGACAGTTTCCCTGAAGTGCTCTCGGAGTTCACGAACTTTACGAACGGGAAGGAATATAATGACAACCTGACTTTTTACTTAGTCTTGGCTTTGGCTGTAGTGTCGTTTTTGTTCATCACGTGTTTAGTTGTTATTATATCAGTTAAAATCTACAGATGGAGACAGTCCCGCTTCCTCTATCATTCTAATCTCCCGGTTATTCCTTATTATCCACCGCGTTACGCAGACACTTTGGGGACAGGAACTCTACAGCACGTGTACAATTACGAGGTGTGCAGGACGACTGACTCCAGAAAGAGTGACTGTAAGTTCTCCAGACCCGGTAGTCAGAACGTACTGATAATGGACCCCAGTTCTACAGGGACGATGCAGCGGATGCAGAGTGGAAAGAACATCCTGGATGAACCAGACTCACCATCAGAGGTCTGTTTAAATATTCAATATTTTCACTAAAATTTTATTTTCCATATTGTAATGCTACGTTTCATAATACATGTCTGACAACGAAAATGGAGACATTAGAACATTACAAGATTAGAAATACTCTTTCACTGATATTTTACCGTTCAAAATGATAGTCATGGAAAGCGGCCCCTTTTGAGGAGGCAGACATGTCTCAATGTATCGTGTACATTTCCGAAGAGTAGACTCAATTGCAACAGACTCATAGTTGTAAAGATAAATAAAAACAAGTTAATTACCTATCAATAATATCATATTTAGATAAGAATACTTCTGACGTAATTATGCAACAATTTGCTTTTTGTCTCTAAGTAGGCTATATACAGCTCTGGAAAGAAGTAAGAGACCACTGCACCTTTTTCTTTCCATTCCAAAAAAGTGGAAAAGGAAGGTTTTGAGTGAGGAACAGAAGCATTCAATTTTCAGTGATCTCTTAACCTGTACCCTTCTGTTCCTCACTCAAAACTTTCCTTTTCAACTTTTTTGGAAAGGGTGTCTTTTTTCAGAGCTGTAGTTTGCTTCTATATCTACTTCGTTTGATACATTTTATTTAACTTCGTCTACCATATTGATTTGCATTTAAGATGAGTTCATTTCGTTATTTGTGTTGATACGTTACATGATCTTGGCTGATTAATCATGGTGGTTTAAAATAAAGTTTTAGACCTCCCCAAATATGTTGGAATATATGTACGTATTTGGATAGGTGCAATTGTGTGGATTGAACTCAGAGGGACGCTGTTGGTCAGTTTGTTGTAGTTACATAGCAGATAAACTGCAGTACCTCCCTCATCATCCCTATATATTACAGAGAGGAAGACTGGCAGAGCGCATAGTCCGCTATACTGTGGATGTTAAACACGTATACAGCGAGCTGTGATTCTTTTGTTCCAGAGATACGGGGTGCTTGTGAATAACGGAGTTATTTTCTGGAATCAAATCTGAGGAATTACTGTATTTTCAAAAAGGATTATGGCATCATTTTTGCTTTGTGGTGAAGGGAAGTTCTGGGCCCGAACAATAACACAGCAAGTACTGTTGTTTATATCGGTCCTCTGTCTCAATTCAGTGGACGGACAGGTCAGTTATTCCATTCCCGAGGAAATGCCTATAGGTTCTTTAATAGGTAACATAGCGCAAGATTTGGGTTTGGATATCAAAAGATTAAAATCAGGTAAAGCTCGGATTTATACGGGGGAAAGCGCTGAATACATCGAGATGAATAAAGAAAGGGGAGTTCTCCTTATCAAAGAGAGAATAGACCGTGAAGCTCTCTGCGGACAGACGACTCCTTGTGCACTCCATGTTCAGATAATTTTAGAGAGTCCAATGGAATTTTACACCGTCACTGTTGAGGTAACTGATATGAATGATAATCCACCTATTTTTGAAAGGAGGGAAATTCATTTTGAAATCAGTGAGTCCGCAATTGTAGGAGCCCGTTTCGTCTTGGATAGAGCAATTGATGATGACGTTTCCGCAAATGGCCTTCAAAGCTATTCACTAAAACCCATTGATAATTTTGTACTAAAAACACGAAGTCGATCGGATGGAGTTAAAAACATAGAAATGATTTTGCAGAAGCCTTTAGACCGAGAGCAACAGGAGGAAATATCTCTGATATTAACAGCAGTAGATGGGGGTGAGCCCCAGCTATCAGGGTCGATGCAGATACGCGTCACTGTACTGGACATTAACGATAATGCGCCGGTCTGTTCTCAGGCAGAGTATAAAGCTGGTATCTCAGAAGGGGCTCCAAAAGGCACAGTTTTAACCACAGTCAGTGCCTCTGACGCCGATGAAGGCTCTAATGGGAGAATTTTATATTCTATTCCAAAATCTGGAGCCGATCATTTGTTTGAAGTTGATAAAGATATGGGCGTAGTGAAATTAGTTGGCCATATTGATTATGAAAAAAATAAACAATATCAGATTGATGTTCAAGCTAGAGATCACGGAGGTCTGGCAGATTCTTGTAAAGTAATTATTGAGGTAACTGATACAAATGATAACGTCCCAGCTATTAATATCATGTCTAAATCAAATGTTATATCCGAAGATGCAAAACCCGATACAGTCGTAACAATGATTAATATTCAAGATCCAGATTCCGGTGAAAATGGCAGGGTCCAGTGCACAATTAATGAAAATATTCCCTTTTCGATTAAGCCTACGTCACACACTTTTTTTAGCTTAGTAATTGATAGTGAATTGGACCGAGAAAGAGACTCTGAGTATAACATTACTGTTACCTGCACTGATAATGGAGTGCCATCGCTCTCCAGAAACGTTACTCTCAACTTACAGATATCAGATGTGAATGACAACGCTCCTGTCTTTGAGAAACGCTCATATGAGGCCTACATTCTAGAAAACAACACGCCAGGCCTCTCCATATTCACAGTGAAAGCCAGAGACGCTGACTGGAACCAGAATGCCCGTGTTTCTTACATACTGGAAGAGTCCTCAATTAACGGAGTTCTGGTCTCCTCATATGTGTCGGTTACTGCTGATAGTGGAATCATCCATGCAGTGCGCTCTTTTGACTACGAGCAGATCAAGGAGTTTCAGTTCCGCGTAAAAGCGCAAGATGGCGGTTCCCCTCCACTCAGTAACAATGTGACTGTGAACATAATGATCCAGGACCAGAACGACAACGCGCCTCAGGTTCTGTATCCAGTCCAGACTAGCAGTTCTTTGGTGGCTGAAATGGTGCCTCGTTCAGCAGATGTGGGCTACCTTGTCACTAAAGTGGTGGCTGTTGATGTGGACTCTGGACAGAATGCCTGGCTCTCGTATAAACTACAGAAAGCTACAGACAAGGCGTTGTTTGAAGTGGGCTTACAGAATGGGGAAATAAGAACTATACGTCAAGTCACTGATAAAGAGGCTGTGAAACAAAGACTCACTGTTGTAGTGGAGGACAACGGACAACCCTCTCGTTCAGCTACAGTC
Source organism: Esox niger (assembly GCA_016801105.1). Lineage (NCBI taxonomy): Eukaryota > Metazoa > Chordata > Actinopteri > Esociformes > Esocidae > Esox > Esox niger. The sequence goes on along the minus strand of JACXGJ010000140.1, from coordinate 69,137 downwards.
AATGTTAACGTGGCGGTGGCGGACAGTTTCCCTGAAGTGCTCTCGGAGTTCACTGACTTTACGCACAAGGAGTACAATGACAACCTGACTTTTTTCTTAGTCTTGGCTTTGGCTGTAGTGTCGTTTCTGTTCATCACGTGTTTAGTTGTTATTATATCAGTTAAAATATACAGATGGAGGCAGTCCCGCATCATGTATCAGTCTAATCTCCCGGTTATTCCATTTTATCCACCGCGTTACGCAGACACTTTGGGGACAGGAACTCTACAACACGTGTACAATTACGAGGTGTGCAGGACGACTGACTCCAGAAAGAGTGACTGTAAGTTCTCCAGACCCGGTAGTCAGAACGTACTGGTAATGGATCCCAGTGATACAGGGAAGATGCGGCGGATACAAAGTGGAAATAATATCCTGGATGAACCTGACTCACCAACAGAGGTCTGTTATATCTGAGTTATATTTTCCTTGATGATATATTTTTCATGTCATTCTTTCAGGGCAGTTACATTATCTGTACGTCTTGCTCATTCCGTTTTACTTCGTTCCATTTGTCCAGATGACTTTTAATTACGTATACATATGTAGATGGCAGATTCCTCTATTAGTCAACCATTACCAGAGCTGACAACACGGTCCTGCCACAGCACTGTGAACCGTGTCAAATTGGTAGAATATGTTTGTACTAGTTATCTACAGTATAGGTTCAGGAGGTTCAGATAGACCCACGCTGAAAGGAGAGGGATAATGTTCTTTCTCCTCTGAGTTTCTAAAGTTTGCTCGTTGCCTACAATGTTGTTAACACGTTTATTTTCTGCAATTTCCTTTACTATGGCAACATGTTGTCTTTTGACAACATGAAAAAAAGTATTTTATCCACACCCCAGCAGGGAATGTTTACAGGAAGATCTGATTAGCAAGTATGTCAACATTTCGTTAGACTGAGAAGCCAAAATGTACCTTTGATTCTATGTTAGACAATAAATACTATCTAATTTGACGTCTTATGGGGCTGATTTACCTATTAAAAATACTTGATCTAATAACTGAAACAACAACCTTCATTAGCAAAGTAAATATACGTTAGTTAGTGTGATCGTCAGCATGAACACTTCCGCTGTTCCCTATAGTTATTTCATTATTCTACTTGTCCCCGATTTACCACGTTATTAAATAGAACATCATAACAAGCCAGCTGAATTAATTTACATAAACTTCATTAAATATAATACATCTGGCTAAATAACAATAGGGCAGACCTGAAAAGTAGTGTTTTATCAATATAAAAACATAGTTGCCTTTTAGTTTTACACCCGCCGCTTGTATAAAACACCTATGTAACAATTGCTTACCAAGTTTTCTGACTGGATACTTTTTTACTCTCATTTTGAGTAGTTACTTAACAGCGCTTCTTATTCTCGAGTACATTGCAATCAGAACAACTGTTCTATGATTTAAGTTAAGCGTTTTATTACTAAACCCATCTTATATCTTAATACATGGTGCACTTTTTAGTAAATACCATGTTTCAGAAATGCTTTCCAATGTTTTTTTCAGATATGGCATTTTCAGCACCATATTCATGGCCAGCGGTGGTTGACAATGAGACTGTATTTCAATTAATATCTTGAAAATTCCCATAGTAGCAGTATCCATTAAGGTGAATTTATTTTGATATTGTTTTTGACACTCATACATTCTATTGTTTTGTTAAAATAGCATAATAGTGCACCATTGTTTATTCCATGGTGACAAAAACCCTCAGAAATATTTATTAAATGTGTTTTTCTGCAGTTTGGGGGATTGAACTCAGAGGGACGCTGTTGGTCAATGCTTTAGTTTTAGAGTCAACTGGCCGCAGTACCTCCCACATTACCTTGATATATTACAGAGAGAAAAAGCCGCACGCGGAGCGCAGTCGGGGTTTGATAGCAGTAAACGCGGAGACACGAGATGTGATTTCTTTGTTTCAGACATACGGATTATTGCTACAAATTTGGAACACAGTGTGTTCCTTTCTGCAGTTCGATATCACGGAGTACGGCACAATTCATAAGGGATTATATGTTTTTGTCGTTCTGAGGTGAAGGTAAAATGTCGGACAGAACAATGGTATGGCAAGTGCTTTTGTTTATCTCGGTCCTTTCTTATATTCCAGTACAAGGGCAGGTCAGTTACTCAATTACCGAGGAAATGGAGATAGGCTCTTTAGTTGGTAACATACTACAGGATTTGGGGTTGAATATGAAAAGAGTGAAGTCGGGTAAAGCTCGTATTTATACTGGAGATAACGCAGAACATATTGAGCTGCATAAAGAACGGGGAGTACTCCTCATCAAAAAGAAAATAGACCGTGAAACGCTCTGCGGCCAGACGACGCCGTGCGCACTGCATTTTCGCCTGATTCTAGAGGATCCGATGGAATTATTCAGCATAACCGTTGAGGTAACAGATATAAACGATAATGCTCCAGTGTTTAAAAATAGTGAAATTAAATTCAGAATTAGTGAGTCTGCTGTAACTGGTGCAAAATTCGTCTTAGAGAGTGCGATGGATCTTGATGTTGGTGTTAATGGCCTCCAACGATATTCTTTGAAACCGACAGATAATTTTATATTAAAAATACAAAACCAACCAGATGGTGGAAAGACAGTAGAAATGGTTTTGCAAAAACCGTTAGATCGAGAGAAAAATGACCATTTATCCTTAGTATTAACCGCAATAGATGGAGGTGAGCCTCAAATGTCTGGAACTGTCCAGATTGAAATTACAGTACTAGACGCAAATGATAATGCACCAATTTTTACACAGGATGTTTATAAAGCTACAATAAGAGAGAACTCCGCTAAAGGCACCGTTGTTATATCCATCAGTGCATCAGATGCCGATCTAAGTTCTTATGGCAAAGTAACCTATTCAATTTCCAATTCACTCGATGACGTCTCTGAATTGTTTGAAATTAATGGAGAGAATGGTGAGTTGAAAGTAATAGGGAATATTGATTATGAAAAGGCACGACAATATCAAATACCCGTACAGGCCAGTGATGATGGAGGGCTCACAGACTCGTGTAAAATAATGGTCGAAGTTGTTGATACAAATGACAATGTACCAGCTATTGATGTTATGTCGAAGTCTGGTGTTATATCTGAGGACATTAAACCGGGTACTGTTGTGACTATGATGAATATTCAAGACCCAGACTTTGGGGAAAACGGTAAAGTTCAGTGCTCAATTAATGAAAACATTCCGTTTGTAATGAAATCCACATCAAATAGTTTATTTACTGTTGTAACTGATAGTGAATTGGACCGAGAGAGAATCTCTGGGTATAACATCAGTGTGACCTGCTCTGATGAGGGAGTGCCCTCGCTTTCCAGCAGCGTAACTCTCTCCATACATATATCAGATGTGAATGACAACGCGCCTGTCTTTGAGAGAGGCTCGTATGAGGCCTATATTCTAGAAAACAACACACCAGGCCTCTCCATATTCACAGTGAAAGCCAGAGATCCTGACTGGAAACAGAATGCCCGTGTTTCTTACATACTGGAGGAGTCCTCGGTTAATGGAGTTCCGGTCTCCTCATATGTGTCCGTTAGTGCTGATAGTGGAGTCATCCATGCAGTGCGCTCTTTTGACTACGAGCAGATCAAGGAGTTTCAGTTCTGCGTAAAAGCGCAGGATGGAGGCTCCCCTCCACTCAATAGCAATGTGACTGTGAAAATAATGATCCAGGACCAGAACGACAATGCTCCTCAGGTTCTGTATCCAGTCCAGACAAGTAGTTCTCTAGTGGCCGAAATGGTGCCTCGTTCAGCAGATTTGGGTTATCTTGTCACCAAAGTGGTGGCTGTTGATGTGGACTCTGGGCAGAATGCCTGGCTCTCGTATAAACTGCAGAAAGCGACAGACAGGGCGTTGTTTGAAGTGGGCTTACAGAATGGCGAAATAAGAACTATACGTCAAGTCACCGATAAAGATGCTGTGAAACAAAGGCTTACTGTTGTAGTGGAGGACAACGGACAACCCTCTCGTTCAGCTACAGTGAATGTTAACGTGGCGGTGGCGGACAGTTTCCCTGAAGTGCTCTCGGAGTTCACGGACTTTACGTACGACAAGGAGTACAATGACAACCTGACTTTTTACTTAGTCTTGGCTTTGGCTGTTGTGTCGTTTCTGTTCATCACGTGTTTAGTAGTCATTATATCGGTTAAAATTTACAGATGGAGGCAGTCCCGCATCCTCTATCATTCCAATCTCCCGGTGATTCCGTATTATCCACCGCGTTACGCAGACACTTTGGGGACAGGGACTCTCCAACACGTGTACAATTACGAGGTGTGCAGGACGACCGACTCCAGAAAAAGTGACTGTAAGTTCTCCAGGCCCAGTAGTCAGAACGTACTGATAATGGAGCCCAGTTCTACAGGGACAATGCAGCGGATGCAGATTGAAAAGAACATCCTGGATGAACGGGACTCTCCGAAAGAGGTCTGTTATTTTTGAGTAATTTTATTACCCCTGAAAATATATTTTCATGTCTATCGTTGTGGGCAGTATTGTCTCACAGTAACACTTAATATTTACTGAAGTATATATTTTTAAAACTCAAATTTCCTGTATTTGTGGGTTGTACATGTACATCCTGCTCACATTGTTAAATTTGACCAAATTACTTTAATTAAAAACATTGTATATATAGTTAAATTCCATATGCATATGTGGAGGGCAGATTCCATTGTATAAACCCTAATTTGCCAGGTCAGCTATACCAGATCTGACTACACTGTCCTTAAACAGCACTTAACTGCGGCAAATTGAAAAACATGTTTGGCCTAGTTGTCTAAAGGGCCAAGGGGGGTTGGATTGTTGTTTTAAAGAAACGCCTCTAAAGTTTAGTGAAGGTGATCGAATACATCTGACAGGAGAGAAGAGATGTTCTTTGCCTTCTGAATTTAACGGCGTTTGCTTATAGGCTACCATGTTGTCAATAAATTATGTTGATGTAACTTCCATTACTTTGCAAAACACTGCATTTTTACAACATGCACGGACTTTTATTTGATACACACTTAAGCCAGGACCAGTCTTTTGGTAAATGACCCATGTCAGCTGGGACGTTTAATTAAATTAATTAATTACCTGATTGGAAGTATGCAAACGGTTAAGTTAGATTCAGTTTGAAACCGGAAATGTAAGTTTGATTTCAGGAAACAGTAAATGGAATAGTAATTGAATAAGGTTTGGATTTAATAATTTTGTCTTTGGTAGATAGTTTTATCTTTTTTAATATATTTGTTCTAATCACTGGAACAATTCTAATTGTTAGCAGTGGGATTAAATATAGATGAACTCGTGTTCTTGTTAGAAAGAAAACGTCGGCATTCCCCATATTTATTTTATTATTTGAATATTTGCCGATGTGCTACTGTATTACTTCAAAATAATATAAGGTGCATGATTAATGGGTGTATGTAATTTAATAGATATGACAGGGATAAAGATATGGACATTCCAATGGCAATACGTGGTTTGCTGCTTGTATCAAGTTGTTTAGTATAGTTCTCTGACTGGTTAATATTTTCCAATTATGAGTAATTTAAAGACGGCATTGAATTTATACAGGTAAATTGTCATCTCAATAAGATTACTTTGATTTCAATAGAGATTTTCAATGCTCTACTTGCAGTATCTTGTGTTTTCACGCATCGCACAATGTTTCGGGAAAATCGAATCAGTAAGAAATTGTTTTCAATCCACTGATATGTTGCCTTTTCAGAACCATAGATGAACGGACAGCGGTACTACTGTTCAATAAGCCTGTATTTCAATGGGTATGTTGGAATCTTTCGTCGTTGCGTTATTACGCAATGTGCATTTCGTTTAACATTGTTATTCCTCGTCACGAATGTATTGCATTTTTTGTGTTGATTATAATAGAGTATGTTCCAATATTTGTGATAGAGACTAAAACCACACCAAATATGTTTTAATTTAATGTACTTTCTGTAGTACAGTGGATTGAACTCAGAGGGACGCTGTTGGTCAGTGTGTTGCAGATTAGATGCAGTACCTCCCCCATCATCTCGCTATTTTACAGAGAGAAAGAACCACACGCAGAGAGCAGAGTCCGGGTTACAGAGAACACTTCGCACGGCGACACGATGTGTAATTCCTTTGTTTAGGAGATACCGATGGTTACATACTTGTTTTACATTTGAATTCATTTCCCGAATTCGTTCTAAAGGAATATTGGACATTACGGAGAATGTATTGATTGGTGATTCATTGTCCAGGAAAAATGTCGACCAGAACAATGACAGAGCAAGTACTGTTGTTTATCTCGGTCCTCTCTCTCAGTTCAGTGCTCGGGCAGGTCAGTTACTCCATTCCCGAGGAAATGGTGAAAGGCTCTTTAGTCGGTAATATACTTCAGGATTTGGGTTTGGATATCAAAAGACTAAAATCAGGTAAAGCAAGTATTTTCACTGGAGACAGTGCAGAATACATCGAGCTGAATAAAGAAAAAGGAGTACTCCTTGTCAAAGAGAGGATAGATCGTGAAGAGCTCTGCGGGCAGACGACACCATGTGCACTCCACTTTCAGCTAATTCTAGAGGATCCGATGGAATTTTACAGCATAACCGTTGAGGTAATAGATATAAACGATAATGCTCCAATGTTCAAAAAGAGTGAAATTAAATTCAGGATTAGTGAGTCTGCTGTTACTGGAGCAAAATTCGTTTTAGAGAGGGCGATGGATCTTGATGTTGGTGTTAATGGCCTCCAACGCTATACCTTAAAACCGACAGATAATTTTATATTAAAAATACAAAACCAACCCGATGGTGGAAAGACAGTAGAAATGGTTTTACAAAAACCTTTAGATCGAGAGAAAAATGACCATTTATCCTTAGTATTAACTGCAATAGATGGAGGTGAGCCTCAAATGTCTGGAACTGTCCAGATTGAAATTACAGTACTAGACGCGAATGATAATGCGCCAATTTTTACACAGAATGTTTATAAAGCTACAGTAAGAGAGAACTCCGCTCAAGGCACTGTTGTAATGTCGGTGAGTGCCTCAGATTCTGATCAAGGTGCTTATGGAAAGGTAACCTATTCCATTTCCAATTCACTCGATGACGTCTCTGAATTGTTTGAAATTAATGGGGAGAATGGTGAGGTGAAAGTAATAGGGAATATTGATTATGAAAAGGCACGACAATATCAAATACACGTACAGGCCAGTGATGATGGTGGGCTTACTGACTCGTGTAAAATAATGGTCGAAGTCGTAGATACAAATGACAATGTACCAGCTATTAATGTTATGTCGAAGTCTGGTGTTATATCTGAAGACATTAAACCGGGTACTGTTGTGACTATGATGAATATTCAAGACCCAGACTTTGGGGAAAACGGTAAAGTTCAGTGCTCAATTAACGAAAACATTCCTTTTATAATGAAATCCACATCAAATAGTTTCTTTACTGTAGTAACTGATAGTGAGTTGGACCGAGAGAGAGTCTCTGAGTATAACATCAATGTGACTTGCTCTGATGAGGGAGTGCCCTCGCTCTCCAGCAGCGTAACTCTCTCCTTACAGATATCAGATGTGAATGACAATGCGCCTGTCTTTGAGAGGAGCTCATACGAGGCCTATATTCTAGAAAACAACACACCAGGCCTCTCTATATTCACAGTGAAGGCAAGAGACGCTGACTGGAATCAGAATTCCCGAGTTTCTTACATACTCGAGGACTCCTCCGTTAACGGAGTTCCGGTATCTACATATGTGTCGGTTAGTGCCGAGAGTGGTGTCATCAATGCAGTGCGCTCTTTTGATTTCGAGCAGATCAAGGATTTTCTGTTCCGCGTAAAAGCGCAGGATGGAGGCTCCCCTCCACTCAGTAGCAATGTGACTGTGAAAATAATGATTCAGGATCAGAATGACAACCCACCTCAGGTTCTGTATCCAGTCCAGACTAGCAACTTTCAGGTGGCTGAAATGGTGCCTCGTTCAGCAGATGTGGGCTATCTTGTCACTAAAGTGGTGGCTGTTGATGTGGACTCTGGGCAGAATGCCTGGCTCTCGTATAAACTGCAGAAAGCAACAGAAAGGGCGTTGTTTGAAGTAGGCTTACAGAATGGAGAAATAAGAACTATACGTCAAGTCACGGATAAAGATGCTGTGAAACAAAGACTCACTGTTGTAGTGGAGGACAATGGACAACCATCTCGTTCAGCTACAGTCAATGTTAACGTGGCGGTGGCGGACAGTTTCCCTGAAGTGCTCTCGGAGTTCACCGACTTTACGCACGAGAAAGAGTACAATGACAACCTGACTTTCTACCTAGTCTTGGCTTTGGCTGCAGTCTCATTTCTTTTCATCACGTGTTTAGTTGTTATTATATCCGTTAAAATATACAGATGGAGACAGTCCCGCATCCTTTATCACTCTAATCTCCCGGTTATTCCATATTACCCACCACGTTACGCAGACACTTTGGGGACAGGAACTCTCCAACACGTATACAATTACGAGGTTTGCAGGACGACTGATTCCAGAATGAGTGACTGTAAGTTCGCCAGACCCGGTAGTCAAAACATAATGGACCCCAGTTCTACAGGGACCATGCAGCGGATTCAGAACGAAAAACACATATTGGATGAACCAGACTCACCAACAGAGGTCTGTTGAATATTAAAGTCCTTTCACTACTTTTCACCTGAAACGCCATGTAATATGTAATGCTTTTGCTTACCATGTTCAACTTTTTAAGACATCTTTTTTTACATGTTTATACTCTTCATGTGCCACAATCAAGTTTATCCATTGATTTGAACAATGAGACGAATCAAGTCAGCAACACTGACTTGACCATTTCCATTTGCACTAAGGATTTTTTTTTTATTCAAATGTGTTTCATGTAAGACATTATCGTTGTCAAGATCATGCACACGTTTGATTCAAGTAGAAAACGAATATCCTTCTATGTGTACAGAAAGTACATTAATATGTGTCACTTTTTTTACTTCCGTTCTGTGGTGAGGTAGGGCAGCACATCGTCAATCTTTTCTGAGTTTACGTGTCTATATCCTCTGGTATGTTTTCAGTTCTCATGTGGTTGTTGATGTAGGGGGACTTTGCGTCTTTTCAGTCAAGCGGTAAAATTGCTGTACCTATTTTTTTCGTGAATCAAATCTTCCCAGATTTGTTAATTTCCTAAAATATTCGGTAGTTCAGTGGCTTGAACGCGGAGGGACGCTGTTGGTCAATTCGTTTTAGTTATAGAGTAGATTAGCAGCAGTTCCTCCTCCATCTAGATATATAACGGAGAGAAAGACCCGCTCGCAGAAAGCATAGTCGGTGTTACCGAGAACACAAAGCACGACGATACAGAGCCGCGACTTTTTTTTCCAGAAATAAGGATTATTGGCAAAACAATTTGTTACATTCTACTTTTTTCGAACGGAGTATATCCAGTTGCTATAAGGATTGTATGTTATTTGTTCTCAAGGTGAAAGCGAATTGTGAAATACAGCAATGAAACGGCAAGTACTGTTGTTTATCTCCGTCCTCTCCCTCAGTTCAGTGAACGGACAAGTCAGTTACTCCATTCCCGAGGAAATGGTGAAAGGCTCTTTAGTCGGAAATATTGCTCAGGATTTGGGATTAGATGTTAAAAGATTGAAATCAGGTAAAGCTCGTATTTATACTGGAGACAGTGCAGAATATATCGAGTTGAACAAAGAAAGGGGAGTTATCCTTATCAAAGAGAGAATAGACCGTGAAGCTCTCTGTGGGCAGACAACGCCTTGCGCTGTGCATCTACAAATTACTCTAGAAGATCCTATTGAATTCTACAGTGTAACAATTGAAATCAATGATATTAACGATAATGTCCCAAGCTTTAAAAAAAATGAGATGAGATTTAGAATTAGTGAGTCAGCAACTGTCGGAGCAAAATTTGTATTGGAAAGGGCGATGGATCTTGATGTGGGTCTAAATGGACTCCAAAGTTATTTGTTGAAACCAAACAACAATTTCATTTTGAAGTTGCAAAATCAACCAGACGGTAGCAAAAAAGTGGAGATGGTATTACAGCAACCTCTAGACCGAGAAAAGCAGGAGCACCTTTTATTAACTCTTACAGCTATCGACGGCGGCAACCCGCAGCTAACTGGGACCATGCAAATAGAAATAACCGTGCTTGACGTTAATGACAATGCACCCGTTTTTACTCAAGAAATGTATAAAGCAACCATTACCGAGAATTCTGCAAAGGGCCACATTGTAAGTACTGTCCGAGCCACTGATTCTGACGAAGGTTCCAACGGTAGAATATCATATTCAATCACTAATACACTAGATGATGTTCCGGAAATGTTTGAAATAGACGAAAGCAATGGTATTGTGATTTTATCAGGAAACATAGACTATGAAAAAGCTAGACATTATGAAATACATGTACAAGCTAGTGATGACGGGGGACTTACAGACTCTTGTAAAATAATGGTTGAGGTAGTTGATACAAATGACAATAGACCATCAATAAATATTATGTCGAAAACAAATGCAATATCTGAAAATGCGACACCTGGAACAGTGGTCACGATAATAAATGTACAAGACCCAGATTCTGAGGAAAATGGCAGAGTAATTTGTTCCATAAATGAAAATATTCCATTTGTAATCAAATCAACATCTAATAATTTCTTTAGTTTGGTAACAGAAAGTGACCTAGACAGAGAGAAAAAATCTGAGTATGACATCGATGTCACGTGCTCTGATGAGGGCGTGCCTTCACTCTCCAGCAGCTTAACTCTGAACTTAAAGATATCAGACGTGAACGACAATGCGCCTGTCTTTGAGAAAAACTCCTATATGTCCTACATTCTAGAAAACAATACACCGGGCCTCTCTATATTCACAGTGAAAGCCAGAGACGCTGATTGGAACCAGAATGCCCGTGTTTCTTACATACTGGAGGAGTCCTCCGTTAACGGAGTTCCGGTCTCCTCATATGTGTCAGTTAGTGCTGATAGTGGAGTCATCCATGCAGTGCGCTCTTTTGACTACGAGCAGATCAAGGATTTTCAGTTCAACGTAAAAGCGCAGGATGGAGGCTCCCCTTCACTCAGTAGCAATGTGACTGTGAAAATAATGATCCAGGACCAGAATGACAACGCGCCTCAGGTTCTGTATCCAGTACAGACCAGCAGCTCTCTGGTGGCTGAAATGGTGCCTCGTTCAGCAGATGTGGGCTATCTTGTCACTAAAGTGGTGGCTGTTGATGTGGACTCTGGGCAGAATGCCTGGCTCTCGTATAAATTGCAGAAAGCAACAGACAGGGCGTTGTTTGAAGTGGGCTTACAGAATGGAGAAATAAGAACTACACGTCAAGTCACTGATAAAGATGCTGTGAAACAAAGGCTCACTGTTGTAGTGGAGGACAACGGACAACCCTCTCGTTCAGCTACAGTCAATGTTAACGTGGCGGTGGCGGACAGTTTCCCTGAAGTGCTTTCGGAGTTCACCGACTTTACGCACGAAAAGGAGTACAATGACAACCTGACATTCTACCTAGTCTTGGCTTTGGCTGTTGTCTCATTTCTGTTTATCACCTGCTTAATAGTTATTATATCAGTAAAACTATACAGATGGAGGCAGTCCCGCATTCTCTATCATTCCAATCTCCCGGTTATTCCGTATTATCCACCGCGTTACGCAGACACTTTGGGGACAGGAACTCTACAGCACGCGTACAATTACGAGGCGTGCAGGACGATTGACTCCAGAAAGAGCAACGGCAACGGAATATTTGTCAAACCCAGTAGTCAGAACGTACTGATTATGGACCCCAGTTCTACAGGGACGATGCAGCGGATGCAGAGTGATAAAATCATATTGGATGAACCAGACTCGCCACTAGAGGTAAATTAGTAATTTCTGTGTTCCAATTCATCTCAGCAATTTGACCAATTCATGGGATATGGGGGTGGTGTGTGCGGGAGGTGGGGGGTGGGGTGGTTACTTTCTCTATGCTTATTTAGTTGATGTGGAAGTATTTCAAACTGAGAAGAAATCCTAAGCACCAGCATAATGTGAATGTATCGAAGCAAAGCCGTTTCAGGACCACGATCTGTGGACAGCGCCACTTTTAATGAGAAACCGTAGACTTGGATGAGGTCTCCCTATGTGTTCCTGCCATGAAAGTGTTTGGTCTAGTATGGACAACACCTTTTTTTGCTATTTCGATGTTAAAAGTTACTCTCTCTCTCTCTCTCTGAAGAATGGAATTATCCATTATAGGGAATATCTGGTTGGAGTTATGCTTACCTGGAAGGATTGGACAGTGACAGACGGCTTGCCTTATTGACTACTTCAAAATGGTGGATGCCTTCAATGGCGATGTCCATTCTAAAACATGTGCGTTCTGGAATTACAACTGGCGTTTCAGAGTATCTTCTAAAACATTATAGTGTCGTGACGACAGTGGTTTAGTTCTGATGTCAGGCCATGCAGTCTTCTAGCTTGAACATGCGGCTTTATACAGTTTGTAATGTTGACTGTTAGTCATTTCATATCTTTCACTCTGTTTTTTTCAGACTTGCTCTTTTTTCATTTGTGACATTTTAGAAATTCTTGTTGGAAAGTGCAGACAAAAAATCTACATATCTGGGATTCAAGATTTGGACTGTGAGGGACGCTGTTGTTCAGTGAAATATTTTTGTCCAGTATCGGTATCAGTCAGTGAAGTCCCCTCCCCTTTCACCGCGCTCTGCCAGATAAGAAGCAGGGAGTGCTGAGGTCGTACACGAGATACCGCACTTGTTTATAACATATACTGGGAAAGAGAAAATACAGTAGCCTGGATGGGAATATAACCTATATCGACTGTAAGACTACTCTTTCATTTGGTCACCTTTTCCGGGTATAAGGAACAACATTTTGTGATTAATATTTTTTGACCATGGCACTGGAGGGACTTGTTCAACCCAAATCTGTAAGATGGCGTTTATGTAATGGAGTTCGATGGCTTGTACTTTTTTTATTTTATTTCCGTAACAGTGTTAGTGGCCAAATTCGGTATTCCATCCCGGAGGAGTTGAAGAAAGGGTCTCTTATCGGTAACGTAGCTCAAGACCTGGGGTTGGATTTAAAAAGGCTCCGTGCTGGCGGAGCCCGTATCGTGACCGGGGAAAGCGTTCAGTACACAGAGCTGAAGACAGACAAAGGGATTCTAGTCGTGAGTGAGAGGATAGACCGAGAGCAGCTTTGTGGCGAGTTAACGCCATGTAGCTTCAGCTTCGAAATTATACTAGAAAATCCGATGGAACTGCATCACATAACTATAGAAATAGTGGATGTTAATGATCATCCTCCGATATTTAAAAAAAATGATGTTCTATTGGAAATAAGCGAGTCAGCTATCCTCGGTGCACGCTTTGTTCTAGAAAATGCAGAAGATCCCGATGTAGGTGTCAACGGTCTACAAAATTATGTTTTAACCCCAAATGACCATTTTTCCCTCAAGCAACATGCGAATCCGGACGGTAGTAAATATGCTGAGATAATTTTAAGGAAACCTTTAGATCGAGAAGTAAATCCTCGTCTCTGGCTAAATCTAATCGCTGTAGATGGCGGAAATCCACAGAGATCTGGAACAGTAAATATAGAGATCACTGTCTTAGATGTTAATGACAACGCGCCTGTGTTTAACCAGTCAGTGTACAGGGCTACTGTGATGGAAAACGCACCGAAAGGCACCTATATCACAACGGTAAACGCAACGGATGCAGACAATGGTTCTAATTGTCATATTACGTATTCTCTTTCGAACCTAAAAGCCAATGTTGCAGATATATTGACCATAAATGAGAACACTGGGATAATGTCTGTATCAGGCGATATCGATTATGAAAAAGACAAAAAATATGAATTAAGGATCGAAGCTAAAGACCAGGGAGGTTTAACTGACTCTACTAAAGTTATTGTTGAAGTAACTGACGTAAACGACAATGCACCTGTCATAAGTGTCATGTCTTTTACGAGTCCCATTTCCGAAGGCTCTCTGCCTGGTACAAGCATCGGTATTATCAACATAAAAGATGTTGATTCGGGTGAACACGGACAGGTAAGCTGCACAGTAGACCAAAATATTCCTTTTAAAATTAAGTCAAATTTAAGAAATTACTACACCATAGTAACAGACACTGTTTTAGATCGTGAGAGCGTGTCAGAATATAACATCACTGTAGTCGCCACTGACTCAGGCTCGCCTCCTCTGTCAAGTAAGAGGACCTTTCATCTGAAGGTGTCTGACGTCAACGACAATGCCCCCGCGTTTACACAGAGCATGTACAACTCTTACATTGCAGAGAATCTTTTTCCGAGCGTATCTATACTTACTCTTCGAGCTGAAGACGCAGACTCTAATCAAAATGCCCGTATTTCCTATATTCTAGAGGATAGTGACGTAACCGGAACACCCTTGTCTGCATATGTTTCCGTAAACGCAGAGAGTGGTCTTATACAAGCGGTGCGTTCGTTTGATTATGAGCAGATCAAACAGCTGCAATTCGTTGTTAAAGCGCAAGACGGAGGCTCTCCTCCACTCTGTAGCAATGTGACTGTCAATATATTCATCCAGGATCAAAATGACAACGCGCCCCAGGTTCTGTATCCAGTCCAGACAAGCAACTCCCTGGTGGCTGAAATGGTGCCTCGTTCAGCAGATGTGGGCTATCTTGTCACTAAAGTGGTGGCTGTTGATGTGGACTCTGGACAGAATGCCTGGCTCTCGTATAAACTACAGAAAGCGACAGACAGAGCGTTGTTTGAAGTGGGCTTACAGAATGGAGAAATAAGAACTATACGTCAAGTCACTGATAAAGATGCTGTGAAACAAAGACTAACTGTTGTAGTGGAGGACAACGGACAACCCTCTCGTTCAGCTACAGTCAATGTTAACGTGGCGGTGGCGGACAGTTTCCCTGAAGTTCTCTCGGAGTTCACTGACTTTACGCACGAGAAAGAGTATAATGAAAACCTGACTTTTTTCTTAGTCTTGGCTTTGGCTGTAGTCTCGTTTCTGTTCATCACTTGCTTAATAGTTATTATATCAGTAAAACTATACAGATGGAGACAGTCCCGCATCCTCTATCATTCCAATCTCCCGGTTATTCCGTATTATCCACCGCGTTACGCAGACACTTTGGGGACAGGAACTCTCCAACACGTGTACAATTACGAGGTGTGCAGGACGACTGACTCCAGAAAGAGTGACTCAAAGTTCTCCAGACCCGGTAGTCAGAACGTACTGATAATGGACCCCAGTTCTACAGGGACGAGGCAGCGGATGCAGAGTGACAAGAATATCTTGGATGGACCAGACTCACCAATAGAGGTCTGTCTATGTTTTGGTCGTTATATTTCCCCGTACAAAAATACACGTCTTAATTTATAGAATGATAACTGTTAATGGATAATGGATCAATATATATCGGAAATATCCATGGTCAGAAATAGTCTATCCATTCAGTTCACCTGCTGAGAACATTACGCTTGCGATTGGGTTGGGTATTCGCTTTACACAATGAACCAGTATGTATAACGTATGAAAATGTATACTGTAAATTCCTTGGGCGAGAGCAACTGCCAACAAATTACATAAAATATCAATGTAAAAATATGCTCTTCATTCTCGTAGTCGGTGGCCCTGGTTCAGCACCCTGGTCATGGACAGAGTTTTTTGGGACAGCAATAAGGGTGTATTTCATTGGATCATGTGTCTTTGCAGAGAGCGAATTTCTACGGGTTATAGCCTTACTGGTGTAAAGAGGACAAAAATAGCCCTAAGTGTATATCAATAATTATTTATTTACTTAAACCACAGTATTTTGAATAACTGTTGTTGATTGACTTGAATGAGTTCTGGAATAGACTAATTCCTGATATCCGGACCCTAGAGCTGCAGTTTTCTTGAAAAAAATGCTACCACAGTTGTCTATCTGAAGCAATGAGTCTAACGCGAATAAAAACGTATCTACTATATTCTTCGTTTGACTGTTTACTTGAAAAATAGAAACAATACAAATAAATTGTTTAAATAAGGTCAAAAACTGTGTTGCTCCATAGACTCCTTCTCTCCTACAAAAGTAAACACGGATGACATGACGTCAGGTATACTAAACTTATGGAGCGTCCTAAATTATATAAATATAGATGCATTTTTGTATTTACCATAACACTTAAATAATACTATTGAGTAAGACGATACCATTTTTCTTGAACTATAGGTCTTACATGGGCAGCGTAAGGGCCACTCTATATGTAGAAATCGTTTATGCCCTTCATAACCGGAGATGCCAACGAATAACAACCTAAACGGGCCGTTTCGCCGAATAGGTGCCATTTGCATGTTGTAACTCAGTCTCTGGCAATTTCATTTATTTAGCTTTTCTCGACGGAAGATGGTTGAATGGTTCTCAGTCCTGTTACCAACAGTCTTAAAACTGTTTAAATATCAATTAAAAGTAATGCCAACTACTTTCTTTGTTTCCCCATCAATTAAGAGGGTATTTTTAAATGGCTATTTCATTCAAACTTCTCACTCCTGTTAGTTTTATTCAGTCCTTTTACCCTTCTTCAGTCCCGTCACCCTTCTTCAGTCCCGTCACCCTTCTTCAGTCCCGTCACCCTTCTTCAGTCCTGTTACCCTTCTTCAGTCCCGTCACCCTTCTTCTGACCCGTCACCCTTCTTCAGTCCCGTCCCCCTTCTTCAGTCCTGTTACCCTTCAAATTAGTAACAAACCTGAAAGTTACAGGGCTGAGATTTTTGCATAACATTTGCAAATACATGAAATGTAGCCACATGCCATCAATAATAACATAATGAGAACACATAAAACCTTCAAGTGGTTTACCAAAACATCTTTAAAAAACATACTAACATCCAATAAATAATTTAGTTAACAGGGCTGAAGGTTGAGATTTACATTTTCAGTCATACTTAAAATATGATAATAAAATACTGTGTGAGAACTAAATTTCGCTCTTCCCATTGCCTTCATCAGACTCAAATCATGCTACTTCCTGTTGCTCATGTGACTAAGGGAGTATGTGTCAGGCTAACATGACTGAGTGATAACCTGGGTAACGGAAACTTATTTTTAGCGAACATATTATACATTTCCAATGAGAAAATGATTTGTTTGTATATCTGAAAATAGAGTCACACAAAAATACAACAAAAAAAATTTCTGAAGGCTTCTAATCATTATATTTCATGGTGACGTGTAGTGTTAAAGAGAGGGCACGGGCTAAAAGCCTATTTTTTCAATGTTCTAGGTCATTGTTATTAAGGTTTTATATGGTGTATTGTCAAATTGCAATTCGGACAATGTGCAGGACACTTTGCTTGATAATATAATGTATTTAACAGATACGTTTCATGCATATGTATGCATGTCATGTCCTCGGGACAGAAAAGGCACGGATTCGGCAGAATGGCCCAACATATTCTAGCACAAATTACGTGTTTTCGTTAATTGTAACATGTTTTTGGGAGGTAATTTGTGATGTTTTTTATTATGGTTGTTATAGACGTGACTTCGTCGGTCACTGAATTCGTTCTAGGCTATATTTATATAGACATATAGATCAAATAGACTTAACTACTGAGTGGCGTGGAAAAAGCATAAATTAATTAATCAAATATGTGTAGCCTATATAAAGGCAAACAGTAATTTAAAATGGAAAATATTTGCTTATGTTGTTGTTTGTGTACTGTGGTATAAGTGGTAAAAACAACTCTTGACATGATAGATAATTGCAGAACCCCGGTGTTTAAACAGCTTCTTTCATTATGCAGAAAGTGGCTTTTTATATTATTTATAGGAAAACCTTTGAAGCAACCTCGATTTTCTTTGACATTTCCAGATATTTTCATTTGTAGTTTAGTGAAATGAATTTGCTTATATACGTATTATGGTCCACTTGACGGGCGGGGTTAAGCTTTATAGCATAGTAGTATTCTATGCAAACACAAGTCTTTCTAAATACTGAATGTTGATGTCGGTGCATAAACCTCTGTTTCTGTAGTTCCGTAGACTGATCTCTGAGAGACGCTGTTGGTCAATTTTTTTTTAGTTTTAGAACAGAACCTCCCCTATCATCTCGATTCATCATTGAGAGAAAGAACCACATGACACAGTATGGCTTAGAGACAACACTTAACGCCCAGACACCGAGCAGTAATTCAGTTGTTCCAGAGATACGGATTATTGGAGGACAATTTGACTTATTTTTTGGAATTATATCGAATTGAATCATCAATACCTTTTCACAAGGGATTTAAGTGTGTTTGTTATTTTATGGTGACGGGAACATGACGGATAGAACAATGACACGGCAGGTACTGTTTTTTGTCTCGGTTTTCTCCATCAGTTCAGTGCGCGGGCAGGTCAGTTACTCCATTCCCGAAGAAATGATGAAAGGCTCGTTGGTCGGAAACATAGGGCAGGATTTGGGTTTAGATATAAAAAGATTAAAATCCGGTAAAGCTCGTATTTATTCTGGTGATAGCACAGAATACATCGAAATGAATAAAGAAATGGGAGTTCTGCTTATCAAAGAGAGAATAGACCGTGAAACGTTATGCGGTGAGACGACGCCTTGTGCTCTGCATTTCCAGATAATTATGGAGAACCCGATGGAGTTTTTTAGCATTACTGTTGAAATAACGGATATAAATGATAATGCTCCTTTCTTTGAGAAAAATGAAATGGAATTCACAATCAGCGAATCTGCTACCATTGGAGCCAAATTCGATTTACATCCTGCAGTCGACACAGACGTCGATGTAAACGGTCTTCAGAGCTACTCTCTCAAACCAACAGACAATTTTGATTTGAAATTGCATACTCAGGTTGATGGTAGCAAAAACGTTGAGATGGTTTTACAGAAGCCTCTTGATCGTGAGAAGACGCAACATATTAACTTAGTGTTGACGGCAATGGATGGGGGTGATCCACAAATGTCTGGAACAGCACTGATACATATAACTGTGCTGGATGCAAATGATAATGCCCCTGTCTTCACTCAGAGTATTTACAAAGCCTCCATTCTAGAGAATTCACCAAAAGGCACAGTGGTGACTTCAGTTGATGCAACGGATTCCGATCTGGGACCATATGGCAAAATAACATTCTCGATTTCAAACACTAACCCTGAAGAAATCCTAAAAATGTTCTCAATAAATAAAGATGACGGTGTAGTACAGTTGATTGGAAATGTTGATTATGAAAAAGCACGTCATTATCAGATACGTATCCAAGCGAATGATCAAGGTGGACTAACTGATGCGTGTAAAGTCATGATCGAGGTTATGGATACAAATGACAACAGACCAGTAATTAACGTTATGTCCAAGATAAATCTTGTTTCTGAGGACATCACACCTGGTACGGTTGTGACAATGATAAACATTCAAGACTCAGACTCTGGTGATAATGGAAAGGTCCAGTGCACAATAAACGAAAACATTCCTTTTGAAATGAAATCTACATCGAATAATTTCTTTACTTTAGTAACTGACGGAAATTTGGACCGAGAGGGCGCTTTTGAATATAACATAAGTGTCACTTGCTCTGATGAGGGAGTGCCTTCGCTCTCCAGCAGCGTCACCCTCAACTTACAGATATCAGATGTGAATGACAACGCGCCTGTATTTGAGAGGGGCTCATATGAGGCCTATATTCTAGAAAACAACACACCAGGCCTCTCAATATTCACAGTGAAAGCCATAGACGCTGACTGGAACCAGAATGCCCGTGTTTCTTACAGACTGGAGGAATCTATGATTAACGGAGTCGCAGTCTCCTCTTATGTGTCCGTTAGTGCTGATAGTGGAGTCATCCATGCAGTGCGCTCTTTTGACTACGAGCAGATCAAGGAGCTTCAGTTCTGCTTAAACGCGCAGGATGGAGGCTCTCCTCCACTCAGTAGCAATGTGGCTGTAAAAATAATGATCCAGGACCAGAATGACAATGCTCCGCAGGTTTTGTATCCAGTCCAGATAAGTAGTTCTCTAGTGGCCGAAATGGTGCCTCGTTCAGCAGATGTGGGCTATCTTGTCACTAAAGTGGTGGCTGTTGATGTGGACTCTGGACAGAATGCCTGGCTCTCGTATAAACTGCAGAAAGCGACAGACAGGGCGTTGTTTGAAGTGGGCTTACAGAATGGAGAAATAAGAACTATACGTCAAGTCACTGATAAAGATGCTGTGAAACAAAGGCTCACTGTTGTAGTGGAGGACAACGGACAACCCTCTCGTTCAGCTACAGTCAATGTTAACGTGGCGGTGGCGGACAGTTTCCCTGAAGTGCTCTCGGAGTTCACCGACTTTACGCACAAGGAGTATAATGACAACCTGACTTTTTACTTAGTCTTGGCTTTGGCTGTAGTCTCGTTTCTGTTCATCACGTGTTTAGTTGTTATAATATCAGTTAAAATCTACAGATGGAGACAGTCCCGCATCCTCTATCAGTCTAATCTCCCGGTTATTCCGTATTATCCACCGCGTTACGCAGACACTTTGGGGAAAGGAACTCTACAACAGGTGTACAATTACGAGGTGTGCAGGACGACTGACTCCAGAAAGAGTGATTCTAAGTTCTCCAGACCCGGTAGTCAGAACGTAATGATAATGGACCCCAGTTCTACAGGGACGATCCAGCGGATGCAGAGTGAAAAGAACATCCTAGATGAAACAGATTCACCAACAGAGGTCTGTTCTATTCGAATAATTAAATGTTTTCTTAGAAAGTACTATTTCATTTGTATTCTGTGTCTAAATGCATGATGCATTTTTAATGCCATTTCGTTTGTCATATCTTTTCTTCAGGCCCTTTAGAATAGTGTTTCATTTTTCTATTCTAGACTTCTACCAGCATTTTCACGCCACTTGTATTCCACTGTGTTGCTTGTTTACACCCCTCCGATACAAATATTTTGATTGGTCCCTAATATGATTACTAACGTTGGTTTACACCATTCACGTTTAAATATTTTTCTTTCTGTAATTCAGTCCATTGACCTCAGAGGGACGCTGTTGGTCAGTGTCTCTTAGTTTTAGTGCAGATTTACCCCAGTACCTCCCCCATCATCATATTATTTTAGAGAGCCGCAGGCACAGAGCATTGTTCCGTTACAGAGAAAGCTAAGAACACCGATGCTGATAAATAATTGTTTTGTTCTAGAGCTAAGAATTGTTGACACATTTCTATTTTTGAAGGGAATTTATTCTAAACAAAAAGCATTTTCTTATAACGGATTACTGGTGTTTGCTACATCAGAAGAAAATGTCGGACAGAACAATGACACGGCAAGTAGTTTTGTTAATATCATTCCTTTCTCTGGGTTCAGTGCTCGCTCAGGTCAGTTACTCCATTCCAGAAGAAATGGCGAAAGGCTCTTTAGTCGGTAACATAGCGCATGATTTGGGTTTGGATATCAAAAGATTGAAATCAGGTAAAGCTCGCACGCACGTTGGAAACCATGCAGAATACATCGAGTTGAATAAAGAAAGGGGAGTTCTCCTCATTAAAGAGAGAATAGACCGTGAAGCTCTCTGCAGACAGACGTCGCCTTGCGCGTTGCATTTTCAGATTATCCTGGATAATCCTATAGAATTTTATCGAGTCACAATTGAGATCACCGACATCAATGATAATACTCCTATTTTCCGAAAAGATTCCATGAATTTCGAAATTAGCGAGTCGGCGATGAGCGGAGCTAAATTTGTGTTAGAGAGAGCTTTTGATTCTGATATAGGAGCAAATGGACTTCAAAGCTATTCCCTCCACCCAACTGATAATTTCGTTCTAAAATTACACAGTCAAGCTGATGGAAGTAAGAAGGTAGAGATGATTTTACAGAAGCCTCTAGATAGGGAGAAACAGGACGAGCTATCTTTAGTATTAACCGCTGTGGATGGAGGCGAACCTCAGTTGTCTGGGACAGTGCAAATCCATGTCACGGTGTTAGATGTAAATGACAATGCTCCGGTCTTTACTCAGGCGATATATAAGGCGAGTGTTGTAGAAAACTCACCGAAGGATACTCTATTAACTACAGTTAGTGCAACTGATATAGATCAGGGATCAAATGGTTTTGTTACATATTCTATATCGAGCAGCACAATTGGTATTTTGGATCTGTTTAAAATCGATGAAAGGAATGGGGAAGTTCGTTTGATTGGAACGGTCGATTATGAAACTGATAAACATTACCAAATTGATATAGAAGCAAAAGATCAGGGAGGCCTATCTGACTCTAGTAAATTAGACGTCGAAATTGTAGACATAAACGACAATTACCCCGTGATTGACGTGATGTCCACTTCCAAATCATTACCAGAAAATTCCGCTTTTCTGACCGTAATTGCAGTTATGACGGTCCACGACCCCGACTCAGTTTCCAATGGAGAGGTAAATTGTGTTTTAAATGAAAACATTCCGTTCACCATTAAGTCATCTAATGGATTCTACAGCGTCATAACAGATAGTGAATTGGACCGAGAGAGAGCCTCTGAGTATAACATCAGCGTGACCTGCTCGGATGAGGGAGTGCCATCGCTCTCCAGCAGCACCACTCTCACCTTGCATATATCAGATGTGAATGACAACGCTCCTGTCTTTGAGAGAAGCTCATATGAGGCCTATATTCTAGAAAACAACACACCAGGCCTCTCAATATTCACAGTGAAAGCCAGAGATGCTGACTGGAACCAGAATGCCCGTGTTTCTTACATACTGGAGGAATCTACGATTAATGGAGCTCCTGTCTCCTCATATGTGTCCGTTAGTGCTGATAGTGGAGTCATCCATGCAGTGCGCTCTTTTGACTACGAGCAGATCAAGGAGTTTCAGTTCCGCGTAAAAGCGCAGGATGGAGGCTCCCCTTCACTCAGTAGCAATGTGACTGTGAAAATAATAATCCAGGACCAGAACGATAACGTGCCTCAGGTTCTGTATCCAGTCCAGACTAGCAGTTCTCTGGTGGCTGAAATGGTGCCTCGTTCAGCAGATGTCGGCTATCTTGTCACTAAAGTGGTGGCTGTTGATGTGGACTCTGGACAGAATGCCTGGCTCTCGTACAAACTGCAGAAAACGACAGACAGGGCGTTGTTTGAAGTGGGTTTACAGAATGGAGAAATAAGAACTATACGTCAAGTCACTGATAAAGATGCTGTGAAACAAAGGCTCACTGTTGTAGTGGAGGACAACGGACAACCCTCTCGTTCAGCTACAGTGAATGTTAACGTGGCGGTGGCGGACAGTTTCCCTGAAGTGCTCTCGGAGTTCACCGACTTTACGCACGAGAAGGAATACAATAACAACCTGACTTTTTACTTAGTCTTGGCTTTGGCTGTAGTCTCGTTTCTGTTCATCACGTGTTTAATAGTCATTATGTCGGTTAAAATCTACAGATGGAGACAGTCCCGCATCCTCTATCATTCTAATCTCCCGGTTATTCCATATTATCCACCGCGTTACGCAGACACTTTGGGGACAGGAACTCTACAACACGTGTACAATTACGAGGTGTGCAGGACCACTGACTCCAGAAAGAGTGACTGTAAGTTCTCCAGACCCGGTAGTCAGAACGTACTGATAATGGACCCCAGTTCTGCAGAGACGATGCTTCGGACGCAGAGTGAAAAGACCATCATCGATGAACCAGACTCACCATCAGAGGTCTGTTGAATATTTTAGTATTATTTTCCCCAACAAATATACTTTATTTGTAATGCGTTTTGTAGTCTTCCTACAATGTTTATCATCAAGACTACACATTTTGGAAACTGCTAATGATGTGAACAATTCAGCCAATGGACAGTGGTTCTTTGCACAGAGACGTCTTCATATCGTTGTCTGCAACATTTCTTTTTCTTGGCGGTACTGAACCCCATGCTGTAATAGTACATGGGTTCCAGAGGCTGTGACTTCAATGCGTAAGGGATTTCAGCCCCTACATTTTTGGTCGGCTCACTCACAATGATTTTGTTCCAACTCCTGTGTTTTGTTGAAGTCTATGTGTCAAATGTCAAATAACTCTACATAACTATTTTATTATAATGCGTTTTTGTAATTGTTTGGAATACGAATCTATGAATATGTTTACGTACGTTCCAGTCTTAGTGTAAGAGGATAGGTTGCTTGTTTATGGATTATATGATTTCCCATGCATTACAGTATGTAATATTTGCTTAACATTGATTCTCTGTATATTGTACAAAGCACATTGTTTACCTACGTATTTGAAATATTTTTTGGGAGAAGGCAGTGCCGTAGTTTTGAATTTGAGTCTGAATCTCGGTTAGAGCGCAGTTTTTATTATTTACGTTTTATTTGGTGTTCATGTGTTGGACTCTGAGGGCCGCTGTTGATCAGTGATTTTTTTCAGTACGGTGATGTCAGTCGCTGAAGTAACCTCCCATCACTGAACTGTAGCTAAGGACCGGGAGAGAGAATTTTCGACTCATAAGAGGAGGGTTATGAGAAACTGCCGCTCTGCTTCATGTAAAATAGCCTGGATTAACGTAAAACGTCACATGTGACTGCTCTCTGTGGTCAGCATTTCTGAGGATACAGATATAGGATTCTTTTCAGTGCGATCTCTTCTTTCTTTACTATTGCAATGGACGGATTTTCTCAACCAAATTGCTTAAGATTGCGTTTCTGTTGTGGACTTCGATGGCAAGGACTGATATTTTTCCTGTGTTTCAATGGTGTTGTCAGTGGCCAAATCAGGTATGCTATTCCGGAGGAGATGAAGAAAGGCTCTCTTGTCGGTAACGTAGCTCAAGATTTGGGGTTGGATTTGATACGACTCAGGTCCGGCCGGGCCCGTATCGTGACCGGGGAAAGCGTTCAGTACGCAGAGCTGAAGACAGACAAAGGGATTCTTGTCGTGAGTGAGAGAATAGACCGAGAGCAGCTTTGTGGCGACGTAACACCGTGTAGCTTCAGCTTCGAAATTATCCTAGAAAATCCAATCGAACTGCATCGTGTTACAGTAGAAATTTTAGATGTGAATGACCATGCACCTATTTTTAAGAAAAATCATATCAAACTTGAAATCAGCGAATCAGCGATTGTAGGTTCTCGTTTTGTATTGGAGAGTGCGGAGGATCCGGATGTGGGAGTAAACGGTCTTCATGGTTATGTTTTAAACCAAAATGATAATTTCATTCTGAAACAACATGCAAATCCGGATGGTAGCAAATTTGCCGAAATGATTTTACAGAAACCGTTAGACAGAGAGCAACATCCTCGTCTCTCTTTAAAGCTAGTCGCTGTAGATGGCGGAAATCCACAGAGATCTGGAACAGTAAATATAGAGATCACTGTCTTAGATGTTAATGACAACGCACCTGTGTTTAACCAGTCAGTGTACAGGGCTACTGTGATGGAAAACGCATCGAAAGGCACCTATATTACCACGGTAAATGCCAGCGATGCAGACAGTGGTTCAAACGCAATGGTTACTTATTATTTTTCTAATTTAAAAGGGAACTTGGCCGACATATTTGAAATTGATGAGTTCACTGGCAAGATATCTGTGGCTGGAAAAATTGATTTTGAAAAAGACAAAAAATATGAAATTAGAGTTGAGGCGAAAGATCAAGGTGGTCTGACAGACCTCGGCAAAGTTGTCCTAGAAATAGTTGACATAAATGACAACGCCCCAGCAATAAATGTAATGTCTTTCTCCAGTCCTGTGTCTGAAGATGCGCCTGTAGGAACCACGATAGCTGTAATACATGTTAAAGACGCGGATTCTGAGCAAAACGGTCAGATTACTTGCTCTATAAATAGTAAACTTCCATTTAAGATCAGAGCATCGTTAAGTAGTTATTATACGTTGATCTCTGATGCAGGTTTTGACAGAGAGACAACACCAGAATACAATATTACCATAATTGCGACAGATTCTGGTTCGCCTCCTCTCTCCAGCGCCAGAACGTTACACCTTAGAATATCTGACGTAAATGACAATGCCCCATTATTTCATCAGAATTCATACTCTGCCTACGTCACAGAGAATAACTCTCCTGGAATGTCCATATTTACTGTCAGCGCGCGGGACTCTGACTGGAATCAAAACGCTAAAATCTCGTACCAGTTGGAAGACACACAGATCAGTGGAACTCCAGTCTCTGCTTATGTATCCATTAACTCTGAAACCGGAGTTTTACATGCAATTCGTTCCTTTGATTATGAACAAATAAAACAGCTGACCATTGGTGTTAAGGCACAAGACGGAGGCTCTCCTCCACTCAGTAGCAATGTGACTGTGAAACTAATTATCCAGGACCAGAATGACAACGCGCCTCAGGTTCTGTATCCAGTCCAGACTAGTAGCTCTCTGGTGGCTGAAATGGTGCCTCGTTCAGCAGATGTGGGCTATCTTGTCACTAAAGTGGTGGCTGTTGATGTGGACTCTGGGCAGAATGCTTGGCTCACGTATAATCTACAGAAAGCGACAGACAGAGCGTTGTTTGAAGTGGGTTTACAGAATGGAGAAATAAGAACTATACGTCAAGTCACTGATAAAGATGCTGTGAAACAAAGACTCACTGTTGTAGTGGAGGACAACGGACAACCCTCTCGTTCAGCAACAGTCAATGTTAACGTGGCAGTGGCGGACAGTTTCCCTGAAGTTCTCTCGGAGTTCACTGACTTTACGCGCGAGAAGGAATACGATGAAAACCTGACTTTTTACTTAGTCTTGGCTTTGGCTGCAGTCTCGTTTCTTTTCATCTCTTGTTTAGTTGTTATAATATCAGTGAAAATCTACAGATGGAGGCAGTCCCGCATCCTCTATCATTCTAATCTCCCGGTTATTCCATATTACCCACCACGTTACACAGACACTTTGGGGACAGGAACACTACAGCACGTGTACAATTACGAGGTGTGCAGGACGACTGACTCCAGAAAAAGTGACTCTAAGTTCTGTAGACCCGGTAGTCAGAACGTTCTGATAATGGACCCCAGTTTTGCAGAGACGATGCAACGGACGCAGAGTGAAAATAACTTCTTGGATGGACCAGACTCACCAATAGAGGTCTGCTATATTTCAGTTGTCATCCTTTCCACCAAACTATTTTCCGTTGTATTTGTAAGACCATCGTGTAATTTGAATCTTCTATATTTACAATATTCAATGGTCAGACAGCCGTTTCACAACCACAGTCACAGACAGCGATGCAAAATAATTTTATGTTCATGGGTAGCTTGAAATGTCTTATAGTAGTATAGCTTACCAGCGTAATTAGACGTGATTTACATTAGATTGTGTTCCTCTATATTGGAATGACATGTTTTAATTGGGACTTTCATTCATTTGCCTATGGGTTGAAATATTATATTATTGCATTTTGTTTCATAGTAACTCCTTCCATGACACACATGTTTGATTTTTTAAAGACGTTTTCCGTAGTACAGTGGATTGAACTCAGTGAATTTATAGGTACGCTTTTGGTCAGTATGTTGCAGATATGCAGCACTCCCTCCCCGATCATCTCTAGGTATTACAGAGAGCAAAGACGCACGCAGATCACTCAGTCCGGGATAGAGCACGCTAAACACAGGAGGAAATTAACTGTTATAGTTTTGTTCATGAGATACGGATTATTGGGGTAGCATTGTGTTCTTTTCTGGAATTAACTTTTATCACTTATTCTTCTTTTATGAAGGATTAGGACTGGCTTTTGTTTCATTGTGAAGGGAAATTCTGTGCCAGAACAATGACACGGCAAGAAATGTTGTTTTTCTCGGTCCCCTGTCTCAAAGTTATTCCATTCCCGAGGAAATAGCAAAAGGTTTTTTAGTCGGTTACTGCGCAGGATGTGGGTTTGGATCCCAAAATACTGAAATCAAGTAAAGCTCACATTATTGCTGGAGACAGTGTAGAATACATAGAGCTGAATGTAGTTAGAGGAGTTCTCCACACTAAAGAGAGAATTTACCGTTCATCTCTTTGTGGACAGACCACGTTTTGTGCAGTACATTTTCAGAATTGCTCTAGGTGTTCACTGACTTTTACGAACGAGAAAGAGTATAGTGACAACCTGACTTTCTGATTAGTCTTGGCTTTGGCTGTATTCTCGTTTCTGTTTATCACGTGTTTAGTTGTTATTATATCAGTGAAAATATCGAGATGGAGGCAGTCCCGCATACTGTATCATTCCAATCAATAGAACCCCAGTTCCACAGATGCGAGGCCGCAGATGGCACGAACATCCTGGATGAACAAGACTCGCGAGTACATGTCTGTAATTTTGGAATCATTGTTTCCTAATTGGTAGTTTTCAATTGTCATTCAAACGCGATTTTATCATATTGTGTGTTCTGTGCAAGTAGAAATGTATTCTAAACTACAAGGAATTTTCTATGATCTGAGATGCTTTTATCCCCACTGATTTAATTGCAAGTTCAGCACCAGGCATCGTGGACAGCGGGACTTTTCAAAGACGGTGCATTTCAACCGTTAGCCTCAGTTTCCTGCCAGTAGCAGTTTCTATCAACATGGTAAAGACCTGGTTCATTCAAATCATGCTTATAAATATTTTTACGTTTTTTTAATATATTGTTTTCATTTCATTTGATAACTGGGGATTATCATTTGGAGATATAAACCTTCCCAAACATAAAGATTTTTTTACAGTACTGTGTAATTCAGTGCTTTGAACTCCGAGTGACGCTGTTAGTCAGTATGTTGTAGTTTTTGAATGGATTTACATCAGTACCTCCCCCTTCGTGTTCATTTATTTTAGAGAAAGAGCCGCACGCAGTGTGAACACATCGGGTTACAGAAAACACTAAAAACGGAGACATCCAGCTACGATTCTTTTGTTCCAGAAACTGGGATTTTCCCATGTGTTCCTGTTATATTTTGCACTGGAAACAAATGGAATATTAACGAATCGTTTGTGAATCTTAAAGTGTATTGTGGTTAGATGTCGTATAGAGAAAATGTCGGACGGAACAATGACACGGCAAGTACTGTTGTTTTCCTTGTTCCTCTCGCTCTGTTTAGTGCATGGGCAAATCAGCTACTTAATTCCCGAAGAAATGGAGAAAGGTACTTTAGTCGGTAACGTATTGCAAGATTTGGGTATAGATGTTAAAAGACTTAGGTCCGGTAAAGCTCGCATTTACACTGGGGACAGTACCGAATATATTGAACTAGATAAAGAAAGGGGAGTTCTTCTTGTCAAAGAGAGAATAGACCGTGAAGTACTCTGCGGACAGACGACGCCTTGTGCTCTACATTTTCAGATTATTTTAGAAAATCCCATGGAATTCTTCCAGGTTACTGTTGAGGTTACAGATGTAAACGATAATGCTCCTGGTTTTAAAAAGAACGAGAGACATTTTGAAATTAGTGAATCCGCTGTTAGTGGCTCTACATTTATGCTAGAGAGGGCAATGGATCCAGACGTTGGTCCTAACGGTCTTAAGAGTTACTCCCTGAAACCCACTGACAATTTTCAATTAATATTAAAAAATCAACCTGACGGAAGTAAAAAGGTAGAAATGGTTTTACAGAAGCCGTTAGACCGGGAGAAACAGGAGAGGATTTCACTGATATTAACTGCCGTAGATGGAGGGGAGCCTCAGCTTACAGGAACAGTTCAGATACTTGTCACTGTATTAGATGTGAATGATAATGCGCCAGTGTTTACGCAGGAGATCTACAAAGCAATGGTTGTGGAAAATTCACCTAAAGGAACTTTACTGACTACAGTAAGTGCCTCTGATCAGGATAAAGGGTCTAATAGTCTGGTTACCTATTCATTGTCCAGTAGTACGGATCTGTTTGAGTTGGACAGTGTTAGTGGTGAAATTAGATTAATCGGACCGATAGATTATGAAAAGGCAAAATATTATCAGATGTTTATAGAGGCAATGGATGAGGGAGGATTATCTGATTCTAGTAAAATAATAGTTGATGTTATTGATGTCAATGACAACAGCCCCGTTATTAATATAATGTCTAAGTCAGGTTCAATACCTGAGGACTCCAGCCTTAGTACGGTTGTAGCGATGATCAATGTTAACGATGTAGACTCAGACAGAAACGGTTTGGTGCGCTGTGGAATAAATGAAAACATCCCGTTTTTAATTAAATCCACATCAAACAAATTCTATAGTATATTAACTGACACTAATTTAGACCGAGAGAGCGCATCTGAATATAACATCAGCGTGACGTGCTCTGATGAGGGAGTGCCCTCGCTCTCCAGCTCTGTCACTGTCACCTTAGAAATATCAGATGTGAATGACAACGCGCCTGTTTTTGAGATGAGTTCATATGAGGCCTGGGTTACAGAAAACAACACACCAGGCATCTCCATATTCACAGTGAAAGCCAGAGACGCTGACTGGAACCAGAATGCCCGTGTTTCCTACATACTGGAGGACTCCACGATTAACGGAATTCCGGTCTCCTCATATGTGTCCGTTAGTGCTGATAGTGGAGTCATCCATGCCGTGCGCTCTTTTGACTACGAGCAGATCAAGGACTTCCTGATCCACGTGAAAGCTCTGGATGGAGGCTCCCCTCCTCTCAGTAGCAATGTGATTGTAAAAATAATTATCCAGGACCAGAACGACAACGCGCCACAGGTTCTGTATCCAGTCCAGACCAGCAGCTCCCTGGTGGCTGAAATGGTGCCTCGTTCAGCAGATGTGGGCTATCTTGTCACCAAAGTGGTGGCTGTTGATGTGGACTCTGGACAGAATGCCTGGCTCTCGTATAAACTGCAGAAAGCAACAGACAGGGCGTTGTTTGAAGTGGGCTTACAGAATGGAGAAATAAGAACTATACGTCAAGTCACTGATAAAGATGCTGTGAAACAAAGGCTCACTGTTGTAGTGGAGGACAACGGACAACCCTCTCGTTCAGCTACAGTCAATGTTAACGTGGCGGTGGCGGACAGTTTCCCTGAAGTGCTCTCGGAGTTCACTGACTTTACCCACGAGAAGGAGTACAATGACAACCTGACTTTTTACTTAGTCTTGGCTTTGGCTGTAGTCTCGTTTCTGTTCATCACGTGTTTAGTAGTCATTATATCGGTTAAAATCTACAGATGGAGGCAGTCCCGCATCCTCTATCATTCCAATCTCCCGGTTATTCCATATTATCCACCGCGTTACGCAGACACTTTGGGGACAGGAACTCTACAGCACGTGTACAATTATGAAGTGTGCAGGACGACCGACTCCAGAAAGAGTGACTATAAGTTCTCCAGACCCGGTAGTCAGAACGTACTGATAATGGACCCCAGTTCTACAGGGACGATGCAGCGGATGCAGAGTGAAAAGAACATCCTGGATGAACCAGACTCTCCATTAGAGGTCTGTTACATTTGCATATATTATATATTACTGCTTTTTCTGTCTGTGTCTTTATATGCATACATCGAATACTATCTCGTCATGACGGCGGTATGGCACTTCCAGCTCGGAAGTCAAGGACTGCGCCGCTTAGCAAGTGGGTTAGTTGATTTATCTTTTACTCAGTGTGCATGGTAGACCGTGCGTCGGAAATTCAAGCAAACATTTAATTTGGTCTGTTAACATTCATATTTAAACAACGTTGGTCTATTTCACACTTCCAGACATTTACGTTTTTTTATTAGTCTTTCGAAGCTGTGTGTGTGTGTGCGTGTGTGTGTGTGTGTGTGTGTGTGTGTGTGTGTGTGTGTGTGTGTTGGGTTACCCTCAGCCAGTCTTTCTCCGGCATCTTAATGTATTTACGCGAGTTTGTTTATATTCATTTCGCACATTGTGGCCTTTGTACTTTGTCCTAAGGACTCCATGGTACTATCATATCCACAGTAGTATTATTGTGCTTTTTCCTATTACGCTCAGTGTGTGCATTTCGATCCTCTAAACTCATAGGGACGCTGTTGGTCAGTGTGTTGCAGTTTTGGACCGCAAGTGAATCTGTACCTCCCCCATCATCTGTGTATAGCCTATTAGAGAACGACTTGCACTCAGAACGCGAATCCGGGTTGCCGAGAACACTGCTGCGCTTCCTTTGTTCGACCATTTTGAATGTTGGAATCATTTACCTTTGATATTTTTAGTTGAAAACGAATGGAATATATCTTAACGGATGATGTGTTTGTTGTTTCATGAATGGAAAATGTCGGACCGAACAATGATACTGAAGGTACTGTTGTTTATCTCGGTCCTTTCTCTCGGTTCAGTACACGGACAAGTCAGTTACTCCATTCCCGAGGAAATGGCCAAAGGTTCGTTAATCGGTAACATAGTTCAGGATTTAGGTTTGGATATCAAACGACTGAAATCGGGTAACGCGCGTATTTATACTGGAGACAGCGCAGAACACATTGAGCTGAATAAAGAAAGAGGGGTGCTCTTTATCAAAGAGAAAATAGACCGTGAACAATTATGCGGCCAGACGACGCCTTGCGCTTTAAATGTTCAAATTATTCTTGAAAGACCTTTGGAATTTTATAGCATTACAATTGAAATTACAGATATTAATGATAATTCTCCACGCTTCAAAAGTAAAGAAATTACATTCGAAATAAGTGAGTCTGCTCAGCCTGGAGCGCGGTTTTCCTTGGACAGAGCCGTTGATAATGACGTTGAGGTAAATAGTCTTCAGAGCTATTCTCTAAAACCTACTGAACATTTTCAATTGAGAGTCCAAAATCTGCCAGATGGTGATACACATATAGAAATGGTGTTACAAAAGTCTCTAGACCGCGAGCAACAGGAGGAGATATCTCTGATATTAACAGCCGTTGACGGAGGTGAGCCTCAGCTATCAGGGTCGATGCTGATACTCATCTTTGTACTAGACGCAAATGACAACGCACCAATTTGTTCTCAGGCAGCCCATAAGGTCCGTATAACGGAGAACTCAGCCCAAGGAACTATTGTAACTACAGTTAACGCGTCCGACGCAGATCAAGGTTTAAATGGAAAAGTTGCATACTCTATATCCCACACAACTGAAGGCGGAAGTGACATATTCGAAGTTGATATGGATGAAGGCTATGTCAGATTAAAGGGCAACATTGATTACGAAAGAGTAAAAAAATATGAAATAAATATTCAGGCCAGAGACATAGGAGGCCTCACAGATACTTGTAAGGTTATTGTAGAAGTTACTGATTTAAATGATAATAAACCAACTGTCAATATAATGTCAAAAACAAACGCAATATCAGAAGATTCTGTTTCCGGCACCGTTGTAACAATTATAAATGTCCAAGACCCAGACTCGGGTGAAAACGGGAAAATACAATGCATGATAAATGATAATGTTCCATTTACAATTAAATCCACAACATATAATATATATAGCTTAGTGACTGATAGTGAGCTGGACAGAGAGAATGCCTCTGAGTATAACATCAGTGTGACATGCTCTGATGAGGGAGTGCCCTCGCTCTCCAGCAGCGTCACTCTGACCTTACAGATATCAGATGTGAATGACAACGCGCCTGTCTTTGAAAGGAGCTCATATGAGGCCTACATTGTTGAAAACAACACACCAGGCATCTCTGTATTCACAGTGAAAGCCAGAGATGCTGACTGGACACAGAATGCCCGTGTTTCTTACATACTGGAGGACTCCACGGTTAACGGGGTTCCGATCTCTTCGTATGTGTCGGTTAGTGCTGATAGTGGAGTCATCCATGCAGTGGGCTCTTTTGACTACGAGCAGATCAAGGAGTTTCAGTTCCGCGTAAAAGCACAGGATGGAGGCTCCCCTCCACTCAGTAGCAATGTGACTATGAAAATAATTATCCAGGACCAGAACGATAACGCGCCTCACATTCTGTATCCAGTTCAGACAAGCAGCTCTCTGGTCACTGAAATGGTACCTCGTTCAGCAGATGTGGGCTATCTTGTCACTAAAGTGGTGGCTGTTGATGTGGACTCTGGACAGAACGCCTGGCTCTCGTATAAACTGCAGAAAACGACAGACAGGGCGTTGTTTGAAGTGGGCTTACAGAATGGAGAAATAAGAACTATACGTCAAGTCACTGATAAAGATGCTGTGAAACAAAGACTAACTGTTGTAGTGGAGGACAACGGAGAACCCTCTCGTTCAGCTACAGTCAATGTTAACGTGGCGGTGGCAGACAGTTTCCCTGAAGTGCTCTCGGAGTTCACGGACTTTACGCACGAGAAGGATTACAGTGACAACCTGACTTTTTACTTAGTCTTGGCTTTGGCTGTTGTCTCATTTCTGTTCATCGCGTGTTTGGTAGTCATTATATCAGTTAAAATACACAGATGGAGGCAGTCTCGCTTCCTCTATCATTCCACCCTTCCGGTTATTCCGTATTATCCACCGCGTTACGCAGACACATTGGGGACAGGAACTCTACAGCACGTGTACAATTACGAGGTGTGCAGGACGACCGACTCCAGAAAGAGTGACTATAAGTTCTCCAGACCCGATAGTCAGAACGTATTGATAATGGACCCCAGTTCTACAGGGACGATGCAGAATGAAACGATCGTCGTGGATGATCCATCAGTAGAGGTCTGATATAGTTAATTGTTCATTTATTGTGTTTTTTGTCTCTTCGACTAATGTGTACGGTTGTGCAAGAATATTACTACAACAATATTCTATCGTGATATCACACCCTATCTGTTGTGTTTTGGTGACCTTTTTCAGTTAAGGCGCAAAATGTTGTTTTATGTAAATTTACAAAGGTGTGATGGACCTAATACATTTTGGGGGGAGATTCCCCATGTTGGCATGTTGAAATTCTCGCATTCAACTTGGTAGTTTTTCAGCACCATGGACAGAGTAAGTATCACAATGTCACATTGAGTAAGGGAAATCAAACATTCCTTTGTAATTATATTGCATTTCGCATAATATAGGCAAATATATTTCAACGCTTTCATAATCGCCCATGATTGTTTGTCCAGTCTTACTTTTCCCTCACATATGCTTATTGACGAAACATTAAATGGTATTTGCTTTTTATATTCCATCTCTTCTAATATTTTGTCTAATATATAATTTACTAACATTATAAATCTCTAGTGCACCGTTATCCTATATATTTTATTATGTTATTAAGTCCCGATTTCATCAGTTTTGTTTCTCATTTGGCCAAAGGAGCAATTTTATGTAGTTCAGTGCGTTGGACTCATAGGGCCGCTGTTGGTCACGGTTTTCTGGTTTTCGGGCAGATTTGCAGCAGTACCTCCCTCATAACCCTTGGATATTGAGAGGGGAAAGCGAGGCATGCAGAGCGCACACTCCGGGCAATAGATAACATAATCACAGAGAAAGCGAACTCTTTCTTTTGTTTCAGTGTAACGGACGTTGGGCACATCTTCCTTTGAACTTGTTCTGCACGGAAGGCAATGGAATATTACAGGCTTCTTTACGGACTATATCGTATGTGGTTTCAAATGTTAAAGAAAATGTCGGACAGAACAATGGCACAGCAAGTATTGTTATTTTTTTCGGCTCTTTCTCTCAGTTCAGTAAACGGACAGGTCAGTTACTCAATTCCCGAGGAAATGGCGAAAGGCTCTTTTGTTGGTAACGTTGCTCAGGATTTGGGTTTGGATATCAAAAGACTGAAATCAGGTAAAGCTCGGATTTATACTGGAGGCAGCACAGACTACATCGAGCTGAATAAAGAAAGGGGGGTTCTCCTAATCAAAGAGAGAATAGATCGTGAAGCTTTCTGTCGACAGACGACGCCTTGTGCAGTTCATTTCCAGATTTCTCTTGAAAACCCAATCGAATTATACCCGGTAACTGTGGAGATCACGGATGTAAACGACAATTCTCCCACTTTTAAAAATAATCAGAGAATATTCGAAATCAGCGAAACAGCTGTAGCTGGATCAAAATTCGTGTTAGAGAAAGCAGTGGATCCAGACATAGGGTTGAATGGTCTCCAGAGCTACTCATTAAAACCTACTGACAATTTTGTTCTGAAATTGTATAACCAGGCCGATGGAAGTAAAAAAGTTGAGATGGTTTTACAGAAACCTTTAGATCGTGAGAAACAGGAACATATATCCTTACTGTTAACCGCGTTAGATGGAGGTGAGCCTCAAATGTCGGGAACAATGCAGATTCAGGTAACTGTATTAGATGCAAACGACAACGCACCCGTTTTTACCAAACCGGTTTATAAAGCAACATTAATAGAGAATTCAGAAAGGGGAACGGTAGTCACGACAGTAAGTGCGACTGATGCAGACAAAGGAACAAATGGAGATGTGTCTTACCTTATTTCGAATAGTATGGACAGTGTTTCTGAATTATTTCATATAAATGAATTAGGTGCTTTAATACTTGACGGACAAATTGATTATGAATTATCTAGAAATTATCAAATTGACATAGAAGCAGTAGACAATGGTGGCCTTTCAGACTCAAGTAAGATAATAATTGATGTAAGTGACGTAAATGATAACAATCCTGTTATCAATTTGATTTCCAAATCAGTTTCAATACCAGAGAATTCAAATCCCAATACGGTAATTGCTATAATGAGTGTAAACGATCCGGATTCTGACAGCAATGGTAAAGTTTACTGTGGCATAAATGAGAACATTCCTTTTACAATAAAATCATCATCTAATGCCTTTTACAGCTTAGTGAGTGATAGTGACTTGGACCGAGAGATAACGTCTGAGTACAACATCAGTGTGACCTGCTCTGATGAGGGAGTGCCATCGCTCTCCAGCAGCGTAACTGTCACCTTACAGATATCAGATGTGAATGACAACGCGCCTGTCTTTGAAAGGAGCTCATATGAGGCCTACATTGTTGAAAACAACACACCAGGCATCTCCGTATTCACAGTGAAAGCCAGAGATGCTGACTGGAAACAGAATGCCCGTGTTTCTTACATACTGGAGGAATCTACGATTAATGGAGCTCCGGTCTCCTCATATGTGTCCGTTAGTGCTGATAGTGGAGTCATCCATGCAGTGCGCTCTTTTGACTACGAGCAGATCAAGGAGTTTCAGTTCTGCTTAAAAGCGCAGGATGGAGGCTCCCCTCCACTCAGTAGCAATGTGACTGTGAAAATAATGATCCAGGACCAGAACGACAACGTGCCTCAGGTTCTGTATCCAGTCCAGACCAGCAGCTCTCTGGTGGCTGAAATGGTACCTCGTTCAGCAGATGTGGGCTATCTTGTCACTAAAGTGGTGGCTGTTGATGTGGACTCTGGAATGAATGCCTGGCTCTCGTATAAACTGCAGAAAACGACAGACAGGGCGTTGTTTGAAGTGGGCTTACAGAATGGAGAAATAAGAACTATACGTCAAGTCACTGATAAAGATGCTGTGAAACAAAGACTAACTGTTGTAGTGGAGGACAACGGACAACCCTCTCGTTCAGCTACAGTCAATGTTAACGTGGCGGTGGCGGACAGTTTCCCTGAAGTGCTTTCTGAGTTCACGGACTTTACGCACGAGAAAGAGTATAATGACACTCTGACATTTTACTTAGTCTTGGCTTTGGCTGTAGTCTCGTTTCTTTTCATCACGTGTTTAGTTGTTATTATATCAGTTAAAATCTACAGATGGAGGCAGTCCCGCATCCTCTATCATTCTAATCTACCGGTTATTCCATATTACCCACCACGTTACGCTGACACTTTGGGGACAGGAACTCTGCAACACGTGTACAATTACGAGGTGTGCAGGACTACTGACTCCAGAAAGAGTGACTGTAAGTTCTCCAGACCCGGTAGTCAGAATGTACTGATTGTGGATCCCAGTTCTACAGGGACGATGCAGCAGCAGCAGAGGGAGAACATCCTCCTGGATGAACCAGACTCACCATTAGAGGTCTGTTATCTGAATCTATTTTCTTGAATTTATCTGCGTATTAGTGACTTTTATTACATAGGTGTTGTACAATCTCTTCATACCATTGGTGTGACACTTCTATTACCACAGTCATGGACAGCAGCGCTTAGCAGTTGGGTAACTGGCATTGTCACTAACTCACATTAGATGGTAAAGGCAATATTTTTCGTTATATCAAAACAACACAACTTTAACTTCATGAAATTCACATTTAAGCTCCGTCTATGTCATTCACAGTATTCCAGTGATTTCAGTCTTTTCTCAGTACACAAGCATTGTGTTTTGCTTCAGTGTTCAATACAATGTGTGTGGTGTAGCCTGTGCCATTCTTTGTCTGGGATCTTCATCTATACTTGTCCTACATACAGTGAATTTGATTATTAATGAATCGCGCCATGGTTGCCTTAGTACTCTCATGGACCCCAATAAGCTTAAATTCATAGTGATACATTTTTAAGTTCAATTTGTACATTTCAATGTTCTTTACTCAGGGTGACGCCTTTGGTCAGTGCGATGCAGTTTAAGATCAGATCTGAAGCTCTGTCTGCATATGTTACAGAAATAGTCCTGTGCAGAAATCATGGTCCGGGTTGCATCGAAGTTGAGAGAACAATATCCACAGAAAATTGAGCTGAGATTTTGGTCTGTTATAATTAATAATTTCAATTCATTTCTCTCTTTCGATTAATAGACAGACGCATTTGCGAAAGTTGTGATGGAAGTTGTGACGCAAAGTTGTGACGCATTCTAATTGGCTGCTTTTTTAGCCCGGTGTGCATAAGCTGATAGAGATCCCCTTAAATGGCTACATTCCGTTCCTTGTAGTAATAATATATGTTAGTGTCACAATGTCAAATTGAGTTAATTCAATCAGGTATTTATTAGTTACTAACAAATCTTGCATCCTCATATTTTTTGCTGAGGCATAATGATTGTAAGGTGCATATTACAAAACATCTACCATGATTGCGTTTCCAGTCTTACTTCTTTCTCACAAATGTTTTTAATGCAACATTTGTCTTAACTGTTTTAACTGTTATTCAGATTTTTCTTTTTTATCGCCATGAATTAACAATATCAGTCTGTTGCATAATGTAATCGTAAAACTAACAATCTCACGTCAGTAAGTCCCGATTTCTTCAGTTTTATATCATATTTGGCCAATCGATTTATTCGTTTGTAGTTCAGTGCATTGGACTCAGAGGGCCGCTGTTGGTTACTGTTTTTTGTTTAGGAGCAGATTGATATCTGTACCTCCCCCATAACCTTGGCATTTTACAGAGAATGTGCTGCGTGTAGGGCGCACGCAACACTCCGAACCGATACAGCCAACACTTCTTTTGTTCCGGATTGGGATTTTGGGCAGTTATTCCTTTGCACATTTACTGCATATGCGCGAATGGAAAATCAGAGGCTACTTTGCGGATTACATCTATGCAATTTGAGATTTTAGAGAATACCTCGGATTAAGCAATGACACGGCAAGTACTGTTGTTCATCTTGGTTCTGTCCGTCAGTTCAGTGAACGGGCAGGTCAGTTATTCCATTCCCGAGGAACTGGTGAAAGGCACATTGGTCGGTAATATAGCGCAGGATTTGGGTTTAGATATTAAAAGACTGAAATCTGGTAAAGCTCGTATTTATACTGGAGACAACGCAGAACACATCGAGTTGGATAAAGAAAGGGGAGTTCTCCTTATCAAAGAGAGAATAGACCGTGAAACCTTATGCAGTGAGACGACGCCTTGTGCACTACATTTCCAGCTTATTCTCGAGAACCCGATGCAGTTATTCAGGGTTACAGTCGAGATAACTGATATTAATGATAATGCTCCCAGTTTTACAAATACTGAGAAACGTCTTGAAATCAGCGAGTCGGCTGTGACGGGGGCGAAATTCGTGTTAGACAAGGCAGTCGACCCAGACATAGATTTAAATGGTCTGAAAAGCTACTCACTGAAACCTACAGAAAATTTTGTTCTGCAACTTGAAAATCAACATGATGGAAGTAAAAAGGTTGAAATGGTTTTACAGAAACCTCTAGATCGAGAAACACAAGAGGAAATATCTTTAGTGTTAACCGCTTTGGATGGAGGAGAGCCTCCGATGTCTGGAACGATGAATATACATGTTACTGTACTGGATGTGAACGATAATGCGCCTGTTTTTACACAATCACTTTATAAGGCTACTGTAACAGAAAATTCGCCTAAAGGAACGCGCGTAACGAGAGTAAGTGCGACAGACGTAGACAAAGGCACTCATGGAGAAGTTTCGTATCTCATTTCAAACAGTAAACATCGACTAAGGGAGCTATTTCAGATGGATAAAAATAATGGCGAAGTTATATTATTGGGAAATATTGATTATGAAAAAGTAAAGCATTTCCAAATAGACATTGAAGCGGTTGATAGCGGTGGGCTTTCTGATTCGAGTAAGATTATCGTTGATGTCATTGATGTCAATGATAACGCCCCTCTTATAAATTTAATTTCAAAATCTGATTTCATAATCGAAGACTCACCTCCAAAAACAGTTATAGCCTTGATGAACATAAACGATGCAGATTCTGATGATAATGGTCACGTCATTTGTGGAATAAATGATAACATTCCGTTTACTATCATATCTACATTGAACGGTTTTTACAGTCTTGAAACGGAAATGGCATTAGATAGAGAGGGAGAGTCTCATTATGACATCAGTGTGACATGCTCTGATGAGGGAGTTCCCTCGCTCTCCAGCAGTGTCACTCTGACCTTACAGATATCTGACGTGAACGACAACGCTCCTGTCTTCGAAAACAGCTCATATGAGGCGTACATTCTAGAAAACAACACACCAGGCCTCTCTATATTCACAGTGAAAGCCAGAGACGCTGACTGGAACCAGAATGCCCGTGTTTCTTACATACTGGAGGACTCAACGGTTAACGGAGTTCCGATCTCCTCATATGTGTCCGTTAGTGCTGATAGTGGAGTCATCCATGCAGTGCGCTCTTTTGACTACGAGCAGATCAAGGAGTTTCAGTTCCGCGTGAAAGCGCAGGATGGAGGCTCCCCTCCACTCAGTAGCAATGTGACTGTGAAAATAATGATCCAGGACCAGAACGACAACGCGCCTCAGGTTCTGTATCCAGTCCAGACTAGCAGTTCTTCGGTGGCTGAAATGGTGCCTCGTTCAGCAGATGTGGGTTATCTTGTCACCAAAGTGGTGGCTGTTGATGTGGACTCTGGACAGAATGCCTGGCTCTCGTATAAACTGCAGAAAGCGACAGACAGGGCGTTGTTTGAAGTGGGCTTACAGAATGGAGAAATAAGAACTATACGTCAAGTCACTGATAAAGATGCTGTGAAACAAAGACTCACTGTTGTAGTGGAGGACAACGGACAACCCTCTCGTTCAGCTACAGTCAATGTTAACGTGGCGGTGGCGGACAGTTTCCCTGAAGTGCTCTCGGAGTTCACTGACTTTACGCACAAGGAGTACAATGACAACCTGACTTTTTACTTAGTCTTGGCTTTGGCTGTAGTCTCATTTCTGTTCATCACGTGTTTAGTTGTTATTATATCAGTTAAAATCTACAGATGGAGACACTCCCGCATCCTGTATCATTCCAATCTCCCGGTTATTCCGTATTATCCACCGCGTTACGCAGACACATTGGGGACGGGAACTCTACAGCACGTGTACAATTATGAGGCGTGCGCAACGACTGACTCCAGAAGGAGCAACGAGTTGTTTGTCAAACCATGTAGTCAGAAGGTTCTGTTAATGGACACCAGTTCTACAGGGACGATGCTACGAATGCAGAGTGAAAAGAACATCCTGGATGTACCAGACTCGCCACTAGAGGTCTGTTATTTGAGTCTATGTTTTCCTCCCTTTGTTACATTAATATATTGTGTCTTTAAATCCATAAATCGAAGTCTATTTATACCAGTGTGTAGCACTTCCAGCACCACTGTCATTGACAGCGGCACTTTACAAATGGGTGACTTTTATTATCACTTACACAGTATGGGTGGTTAAGGCTATCATTAGGAAGATCAAGCACACACATTTTTATTTCTTGGCATAATTAAGCTATATGTATCTAATTCACAACATTTAAGGAATTTCCGTTTTTTCCTTGTAGTGGACCATTGTGTTCTGCTACAGTGTCGTTTGTGGGGTAGCAGGTGTCATAGTTTGTCCGTCATCATCTACATTTGTCCTACACTCAACGAACTAGATTATTTATAGATCTCGCCATGTTCATCTTTGTGCCTGCTTGACGCTAGTGCCCTTGAATATGGAAAATGCATATTTTTCTGTATCTACTGGAGCATTTCACGCCGAACGGATTCTTATCTAATTGTTCATTTATAAGGTGTAATCTCAGATTTGTTTTGCGATTCTTGCAGTGCTCTCCCGATTATTAGCAAATTAATTACTTTCAAAGGGCCCAGGGTCGAACCTTCATCCAGGCACAGGAACTACATCTCGCCTCCTGTTCTGTTTGCATTCAAGACAAGCAGCTCTCAGGTTGCTGAAATCGTTCATCGATCTGTAGACATAGGCCACCTTGTTACTAAAGTTGTTGCTGTTGATGTGGACTCTGGACAGTGTGCCGAGCTCGGGTATAAACTGCAGAAAGCGACACACAGGGTGTTGTTTGAAGTGGACTTAAAGAATTTTGAAAAAAAGACTTTACTCCATGTTACTGATAAAGTTGCTGTGACAAAGCCTCACTTTTGTAGTGGAGGACAACGGTCAGCCCTCTTGTTCAGCTACAGTCAGTATTAACGAGGCGGTGGCGGAGAGCTTCCCCTAGGTTCTATCGGAGTTCACTGATTTCACGCACCCCTAGGAATACAGCCGACTTTTTATTTAGTATTGGTTTTGACTTTAGTGTAATATCTCTTAATCGAGATCACAGTGCTATACTGTCAGTAAAATACTAAGTATGGATACTTAAGCGCATGTTTTACAAATCCAACCGAATGCTCCTCCTTTTTTCATATTACCCCTCAACGTATATATATATTATTATTATTATTATTATTATTACAATCATTTTGAATTATTTTCTGTCTTCAAAATTACTGTTCTTCTGGCTCGGCTCAAATAATTTTATTGAATATTTTGTTTGACAGTTTCCTTTCAAAGTCATGCCTTTTTGTTGTCATGTCTACCTAATGCCAGTGTAACATACTTTGACGGGCGTAGTCAATAAAGAAAAAAACACAGCTCTAGTTTCCATTTCACTCCTGATGCCCAATAGAAACCAGAAAAATCTAATTTCATTTAATTTGTTTAGGTATTGCCGTCATGACCATTCATAATCTGATTTACTGCTGTTAAGTATTGGGATGTATGTTTTCTTATATCTTTTTGCAATTTTAGAGGGCACATACAGCATATTTAAAATGTTATGTTTGTAGTTAACACCTATGAACTCAGAGGGCCGCTGTTGATCAGTTTGTTGAAGTCAAACAGCAGATTATCAGCAGTACCTCCCTCATCATCTCGTTATATTACTGAGGGAAAGGACTGCACACAGAGCGGACATTACCGGTTACAGACACTGCTAACCACGGAGACATTAAGATCGGATTGCTTTGTTCCAATGTGGTGGATTTAAGAAACATTTCGTGCCATGTCTGGTCCTGGACATTAATGGAATATTAATTACGTTTTTGTGGATTTAAATGTGTGTTGTTCTCAGAGAAAAGATTGGGCAGAACAATGAGACGGCAAGTACTGTTGTTTATCTCAGTCCTCTTTCTCAGTTCAGTGAACGGTCAGGTCAGTTACTCCATTCCTGAAGAAATGTTGAAAGGCTCATTAGTGGGTAATATAGCGCAAGATTTGGGTTTGGATATGAAAAGATTGAAAACAGGTAAAGCTCGGGTTTTTACTGGAGACACAGGGGAATACATTGATCTGAATAAAGAAAAGGGAGTTCTCCTTATCAAAGAGAGAATAGACCGCGAAACGCTCTGCGGGCAGACGACGCCATGTGCGCTGCATTTTCAGATTTCTCTCGAAAACCCAATGGAATTATACCCGGTAACTGTGGAGATCACTGATGTAAACGACAATTCTCCCACTTTTAAAAATAACGAGAGAATATTCGAAATCAGCGAAACAGCTGTAGCTGGATCAAAATTCGTGTTAGAGAAAGCAGTGGATTCAGACATTGGGTTGAATGGTCTCCAAAGCTACTCACTGAAACCCAGTGACAATTTTGTTCTCAAATTGCATAACCAAGCAGATGGAACGAAAAAGGTAGAGATGGTTTTACAGAAGCCTTTAGATCGTGAGAAACAAGAACATATTTCCTTACTGTTAACCGCTTTAGATGGAGGTGAGCCTCAAATGTCGGGAACAATGCAGATTCAGGTAACAGTATTAGATGCAAACGACAACGCACCGGTTTTTACCAAACCAGTTTATAAAGCCACATTAATCGAGAATTCAGGAAGAGGAACCGTTGTCACGACAGTTAGTGCGACTGATGTAGACAAAGGAACAAATGGAAAGGTGTCTTACCTAATTTCGAATAGTATGGACATTGTTTCTGAATTATTTCATATAAATGAAGATGGTACTTTTATACTTGACGGAGAAATTGATTATGAAAAACGCAGAAATTATCAGATTGATATAGAAGCTGTAGACAATGGTGGCCTTTCTGACTCAAGTAAAATAATAATTGATGTAAGTGATGTAAATGATAACAGTCCTGTAATTACATTGATTTCAAAATCTGGTTCAATACCAGAAAATTCAAAACCCGATACAATAATTGCTATGATGAGCGTAAACGACCCTGATTCTGACAGTAATGGTAAAATTACCTGTGGCATAAATGAGAACATT
Source organism: Esox niger (assembly GCA_016801105.1). Lineage (NCBI taxonomy): Eukaryota > Metazoa > Chordata > Actinopteri > Esociformes > Esocidae > Esox > Esox niger. The sequence continues at coordinate 24,326 of JACXGJ010000140.1, read as the reverse complement.
CCCTTTCAAATTAAATCATCATCTAACGCCATTTACAGTTTAGTGAGTGATAGTGACTTGGACCGAGAGATTGCATCTGAGTACAACATCAGTGTGACGTGCTCTGATGAGGGAGTGCCCTCGCTCTCCAGCAGCGTAACTGTCACCTTACAGATATCAGATGTGAATGACAACGCGCCTGTCTTTGAGAAACGCTCGTATGATGCCTATATTCTAGAAAACAATACACCAGGCCTCTCGATATCCACAGTGAAAGCCAGAGACGCTGACTGGAACCAGAATGCCCGTGTTTCTTACATAATGGATGAATCCATGATTAACGGAGTTCTGGTCTCCTCATATGTGTCCGTTAGTGCTGATAGTGGAGTCATCCATGCAGTGCGCTCTTTTGACTACGAGCAGATCAAGGAGTTTCAGTTCCGCGTGAAAGCGCTGGATGGAGGCTCGCCTTCACTCAGTAGTAATGTGACTGTGAAAATATTGATCCAAGATCAGAATGACAACGCACCTCAGATTCTGTATCCAGTCCAGACTACCAACTCTCTGGTGGCTGAAATGGTGCCTCGTTCAGCAGATGTGGGCTATCTTGTCACTAAAGTGGTGGCTGTTGATGTGGACTCTGGCCAGAATGCTTGGCTCACGTATAAACTACAGAAAGCGACAGACAGGGCGTTGTTTGAAGTGGGCTTACAGAATGGAGAAATAAGAACTATACGTCAAGTCACTGATAAAGATGCTGTGAAACAAAGACTCACTGTTGTAGTGGAGGACAGCGGACAACCCTCTCGTTCAGCTACAGTCAATGTTAACGTGGCGGTGGCGGACAGTTTCCCTGAAGTTCTCTCGGAGTTTACGGACTTTACGCACGAGAAGGAGTACAATGACAACCTGACTTTTTACTTAGTCTTGGCTTTGGCGGTAGTGTCGTTTTTGTTTATCACATGTTTAGTTGTTATTATATCAGTGAAAATATACAGATGGAGACAGTCCCGCATCATGTATCATTCCAATCTCCCGGTTATACCGTATTATCCACCGCGTTACGCAGACACTTTGGGAACCGGGACTCTACAACGGGTGTATAATTATGATGCGTGCAGGACGACTGACTCGAGAAAGAGCAACCCGATATTTGTCAAACCATGTAGTCAGAAGGTTCTGGTAGTGGACCACAGTTCTACAGGGACGATGCAGAAGATGCAGAGTGAAAAGAACATCATGGATGAACCTGACTCGCCACTAGAGGTCTGTAATTCGAATCTATGTTTTCCTCCCTCAGTTGTATATATGTTTGGGTCTTTAGATAAATCTATACCAGTGTATTGCCCTTCTAACACCACTGTCGTGGACTGCGGCACATCGATGATGCGTGACTTTCATAATCAATTACACAGTATGGTTGGTTAAGGCAGTCCTTGGGATGATCCATCAAATTAATCGTATTTAATTCTTGAAATAATTAATCTACATTTTGTATCAAAAACGTACTTCGACAATTTAAAATAAATATTTTTTATTTTAATATTTTTATTTTAAAGATGTTGTCTACAAAGTTGCTTTTCGTCTGGCTTGTCCGAAATACTTTCATTGATTTTTTTGTTTGTTTAACAGCTTTCTTTCAAAGTCAGGCCTTTTTGGCATTTGTACCCAATGCCAGTGTATCGCAGGATGTGACCGGCGTAGTCAATAGAAAATAACGACCGCAGTACCTTGTTCCCAATCACAACCAGAAAGTTCTATTTTAATCAATTTATTTAGGCAAATTGGCATTGCCGTCATGACCACTCATCATCTGATTTACTACTGTTAAGTGTTGACATGTGTGTATTCTTATGTCTATGTGCAATGTTTTAGAGCCTATACAGTATATTTCAAATTGAATTTGTGATGTTATTACGTATGAACACAGAGGGCCGCTGTTGGTCAGTTTGTTGCAGTTAAAAAGCAGATTATCAGCAGTACCTCCTACATCATCTCAATATACTACTGAGGGAAAGAACTGCACGCCGAGCAGACATTACCGGTTACAGACACTGCTAACCACGGAGACATTAGGATCCGGTTGTTTTATTTCCATGTGGTGGATTTAATGGACATTTTCGTGTTGTGTGATACACTGGACATTAATGGAATACTAAATGCGTATTTGTGGATTTTAACGTGTGTTTTTAATATATCAGAGAAAATATCGAACAGAACAATGACCCGGCAAGTAGGAATATTCTTTATCTCCGTCCTTTTTTTCTGTTCAGTGCACGGGCAGGTCAGTTACTCCATTCCCGAGGAAATGGCGAAAGGCTTTTTAGTTGGTAACATAGCGCAAGATTTGGGTTTGGATGTGAAAAGACTGAAATCAGGTAAAGCTCGGATTTTTACTGGAGAGAGTGAGGAATACATTGATCTGAATAAGGAAAAGGGAGTTCTCCTTATCAAAGAGAGAATAGACCGTGAAACGCTCTGCGGGCAGACGACACCATGCGCGCTGCATTTTCAGATTTCTCTCGAAAACCCAATGGAATTATACCCGGTAACTGTGGAGATCACTGATGTAAACGACAATCCACCCACTTTTAAAAAGAAGGAGAGAAAATTTGAAATCAGCGAATCAGCTGTAACTGGATCAAAATTCATGTTAGAGAAAGCAGTGGATCCAGACATAGGGTTGAATGGTCTCCAAAGCTACTCACTGAAACCTGCTGACAATTTTGTTCTGAAATTGTATAACCAGGCCGATGGAAGTAAAAAAGTTGAAATGGTTTTACAGAAGCCTTTAGATCGTGAGAAACAGGAACATATATCCTTACTGTTAACCGCGTTAGATGGAGGTGAGCCTCAAATGTCGGGGACAATGCAGATTCAGGTAACTGTATTAGACGTAAACGACAACGCACCAGTTTTTACCAAACCAGTTTATAAAGCAACATTAATAGAGAATTCAGTAAGAGGAACGGTTGTCACGACAGTAAGTGCGACTGATGCAGACAAAGGAACAAATGGAGAGGTGTCGTTTGTAATTGCAAATAGTATGGACAGTGTTTCTGATTTATTTCACATAAATGAAAAGGGTGATGTAATATTAGATGGACACATTGATTATGAGAAACACAGAAACTATCAGATTGATATAGAAGCTGTAGACAATGGTGGCCTTTCTGACTCAAGTAAAATAATAATTGATGTAAGTGACGTAAATGACAATAGTCCTGTAATTACATTGATTTCAAAATCCGGTTCATTACCAGAGAATTCAAATCCCGATACAGTAATTGCTATGATGAGCGTAAACGACCCTGATTCTGAAAGTAATGGTAAAATTACCTGTAGCATAAATGAGAACATTCCCTTTCAAATTAAATCATCATCTAACGCCATTTACAGTTTAGTGAGTGATAGTGACTTGGACCGAGAGATTGCATCTGAGTACAACATCAGTGTGACGTGCTCTGATGAGGGAGTGCCCTCGCTCTCCAGCAGCGTAACTGTCACCTTACAGATATCAGATGTGAATGACAACGCGCCTGTTTTTGAAAGGACCTCATATGAGGCCTACGTTGTTGAAAACAACACACCAGGCCTCTCAATATTCACCCTAAAAGCCAGAGATGCTGACTGGAACCAGAATGCCCATGTTTCTTACATACTGGAGGACTCCAACGTAAACGCTGTTCCTGTCTCCTCATATGTGTCCGTTAGTGCTGATAGTGGAGTCATCCATGCAGTGCGCTCTTTTGACTACGAGCAGATCAAGGAGTTTCAGTTCCGCGTAAAAGCGCAGGATGGAGGCTCCCCTCCACTCAGTAGCAATGTGAATGTGAAAATAATGATCCAGGACAAGAACGACAACGCGCCTCAGGTTCTGTATCCAGTCCAGACTAGCAGCTCCCTGGTGGCTGAAATGGTGCCTCGTTCAGCAGATGTTGGCTATCTTGTCACTAAAGTGGTGGCTGTTGATGTGGACTCTGGACAGAATGCCTGGCTCTCGTATAAACTGCAGAAAACGACAGACAGGGCGTTATTTGAAGTGGGCTTACAGAATGGAGAAATAAGAACTATACGTCAAGTCACTGATAAAGATGCTGTGAAACAAAGACTCACTGTTGTAGTGGAGGACAACGGACAACCCTCTCGTTCAGCTACAGTCAATGTTAACGTGGCGGTGGCGGACAGTTTCCCTGAAGTGCTCTCGGAGTTCACTGACTTTACGCACGAGAAGGAGTACAATGACAACCTGACTTTCTACCTAGTCTTGGCTTTGGCTGCAGTCTCGTTTCTCTTCATCCTGTCAATCATAGCCATAGTCTCCGTGAAATGCTACAAATGGAGACGTGAACGCATGTTCTACAAATCTAACGGAAATCTCCCAGTTATTCCATATCACCCACCCCTTTATGCAGACGTGGGATGCACGGGGACTCTGAGACACGTTTATAATTACGATGTGTGTGGAACCACGGATTCCAGAAACAGTGATATGAAATACGTCAGACCTGACAGTCAGAGCATAATTAGTCTGGAGAGAACTCAGACTCTCGACAAACTGACCCCAGAGGATAGGGATCACCAGGTGAGCACAATTATTAGGCTTTCTATCTCTGAATAATCTTGTCCGGATTAGAATCCTACACATTTATTTAAAAAGCAGTTTTTTTTGCTTTTGTATTATTGTTAAGCATGTACCGGTTGGCTTCACTAGGCTATAAAAAGTTCTAAATGCTGTTTTCTATCAGGTCCTTGTCTCCAACAATCTGATTTGTATTGTAGTAGGCGTACATGTTTCCGTTATAATCATTAATATATTGTGTAGCCTATCCATGTTGAGTACTTAATTGACAAATGGTGTAATGTCATTCAGTTCTTGTGAACAGTCAAGAGCAATGTTTTACAGAACAGCTCAGCTTCATAGACGTCTGTTCATACAATTGTAATATTGTGCAATGCGTTTGGTTTACTAAATGCGTATATTACGCATGGTTGGGAAATCAAATATATGTAATATCCATATTCCGTGTGTAGTTTTCACTTCTGAACTCACAGGGTCGCTGTTGTTCAGTGTCTTGTAGATTTACAGCAGACTAGCAGCACCTCGCAATCACTTCGATTTATTAGAGAGAAAGAACCTGGCGCCAGGCGCTCAATCCGGGTTACAGAGAACACGAAGCATGGAGATACCGACCTGATATTCTTTTGTTCCATAAAAGGCCAGTTTTGGGTCATTTTTTAACTTTTTGCATGATAACTGGTGGAATATTACAGGTTTCTTTACGAATCGCGCGCTGTTTGCTTAATTGTGAATGGAAATGCCGAATAGGACAATGACACGGCAAGTACTGTTGTTTATCTCAGTCTTCTCCCTCAATTCAGTGATGGGGCAGGTCAGTTACTCCATTCCCGAGGAAATGGCGAAAGGCTCTTTAGTCGGCAACGTCGTGCACGATTTGGGTTTAGATATCAAAAGACTGAATTCGGGTAAGGCTCGAATTTACACAAGAGGAAATGTTGAATACATCGAGCTGAATAAAGAGAAAGGAGCGCTCCTTATAAAAGAGAGAATAGACCGTGAAACGCTCTGCGGACAGACAACTCCTTGCGCTCTGCATTTTCAGATTATTCTAGAGAACCCAATGGAATTTTACAGCATCACTGTTGAGATTACGGATGTAAACGATAATGCTCCTGCCTTCATAAATAGTGAAATGAAATTCAGAATTAGTGAGTCAGCCGTTACTGGTGCAAAATTCGCTTTAGAGAGGGCTATAGATCTTGATGTTGGTGTAAATAACCTCAAAAGCTATTCATTAAAACCGACCGAAAATTTCATCCTGAAATTACAAAATCAAGCTGATGGTGGAAATACTGTAGAAATGGTTTTACAGACCACTTTAGATCGAGAGAAAATTGAGCATTTGTCATTGATATTAACTGCAATAGATGGAGGTGTGCCTCAAATGTCTGGAACCATGCAAATCGATATTATTGTTCTAGACGTCAATGATAATGCACCTGTTTTTACACAAGATATCTATAAGGCTAGCATTATTGAGAACTCGCCAAAGGGGACGATTTTAGCTCAAGTCAGCGCGTCAGATTCTGATCATGGTTCCAATAGTGAAATACGTTATTCAATTTCTAATTCACGACATGGTAATCACGAATTATTTGAAATAAACGTGTATAATGGTGAAGTGAGATTAGTAGGAAACATTGATTATGAAAAGTCACAAAAAATTGACCTACAAGTACAGGCCAGTGATGATGGAGGGCTCACAGACACGTGTAAAATTATGGTCGAAGTAGTTGATACAAATGACAATGTACCAGCTATTGATGTTATGTCGAATTCTGGTGTTATATCTGAGGACATTAAACCTGGTACTGTTGTAACGATTGTAAATATTCAAGATCCAGACTCTGGTGAAAATGGCGAAGTCCAGTGTGAGATGAACGGAGACATTCCGTTTGTAATTAAATCTACGTCTAATAATTTTTTTACTGTAGTTACTGATAGTGAGCTGGACAGAGAGAGCGCTTCTGAGTATAAAATCAGTGTGACGTGCTCGGATCAGGGGGAGCCCTCCCTCTCGAGCAAGGTCACTCTATCCTTACAGATATCAGACGTAAATGACAACGCGCCTGTTTTTGAGAGGAGCTCATATGAGGCCTATATTCTAGAAAACAACCCACCAGGCCTCTCTATATTCACAGTGAAAGCCAGAGATGCTGACTGGAGTCAGAATGCCCGTGTTTCTTACATACTGGAGGAGTCGTCGATTAATGGAGTTCCGGTCTCCTCATATGTGTCCATTAGTGCTGACAGTGGAGTCATCCATGCAGTGCGCTCTTTGGACTACGAGCAAATCACGGACTTCCGGTTCCGCGTAAAAGCGCAGGATGGAGGCTCCCCTCCACTCAGTAGCAATGTGACAGTAAAAATTATGATCCAGGACCAGAACGACAACGCGCCTCAGGTTCTGTACCCAGTCCAGACCAGCGGCTCTCTGGTGGCTGAAATGGTGCCTCGTTCAGCAGATGTGGGCTATCTTGTCACTAAAGTGGTGGCTGTTGATGTGGACTCTGGACAGAATTCCTGGCTCTCGTATAAACTGCAGAAAGCGACAGACAGGGCGTTGTTTGAAGTGGGCTTACAGAATGGAGAAATAAGAACTATACGTCAAGTCACTGATAAAGATGCTGTGAAACAAAGACTCACTGTTGTAGTGGAGGACAACGGACAACCCTCTCGTTCAGCTACAGTGAATGTTAACGTGGCGGTGGCGGACAGTTTCCCTGAAGTGCTCTCGGAGTTCACAGACTTTATGCACGAGAAGGAGCAGAATGACATCCTGACTTTCTATTTAGTCTTAGCTTTAACTGTAGTTTCGTTTCTCTTTATCGTGTCCATTATTGCCATACTGTCTGTGAAATGCCACAGATGGAGGCGTGAACGCTTGTTTTACAAATCAAACGGAAACCTCCCTGTTATTCCATATTATCCCCCCCTTTACGCAGACGTAGGAGGTACAGGGACTCTGAGACACATGTGTAATTACGAGGTGTGTGGAACTACGGATTCCAGAAAAAATGATGGGAAACACGTTAGAACTGACAGTCAGAGTATCCTTAGTCTGGATGGAACTCAGACCCTTCTGCACCTGCAGAGAGATAAACTCGTGAGTGATGATAAGGAAAATCAGGTGAGACTTTATTCATATACTAACGTGTTTTCAATTGCGCCAATAGTTCAGTTTATAGTTAATCTCTTTGGTTTTTGCTGTTTCCACACTTAGATTTTCCATTGTTCAATTAAAAAAATGTATGTTTACACCATACACTTAAAAAAAACGTTTTTAATAACAAACTGCCAGAAACGTGTCATGATTTGTACACTGTTTCATTATTTTTATTTCTGTCTTATATACGATCTTTAACAGATATTTACATAATTCTACAAAAATGTTTCTCCCATCAGTTCAGGCCTCTAAGCGCCGCTGTTGGTTAATGTGATGATAGCTAAGACTCACATCGTATATACGTCGTGACACAGTTTTTTTTGTTGTCTCAGAAGCGCCATTGCGGACTGTTCATCCTATTTATTACATCTAAATCAGGTGAACCAGCGCGCTCAGTCGGGCGCAAGGTTTTGGGGTCACAGTATTCTATATTGTGGAGCCATTTCGCATTTATCGTCGTCTTTTTTCATTCAGAGTGGTCTAAATATGGACGCTCGTTGTTGTGGTGGAGAGAAACACAGTTTGCGAATATGGACATGGGAGCTATGGACGGGTCTGTTTGTTTGTCTTTGCAGCGCAGGGATCGCGCACGCCCAGGTCCGTTATTCCATCCCAGAGGAGATGGCAAAGGGTTCGCTCGTAGGAAATATTGTTCAGGATCTGGGTTTGGATGTAAAACGATTTAAATCTGGTCGAGCTCGGATTTTTACGGAGGACAGTAGTGAGTACATCGGTCTGAATTCAGATAAAGGGACGCTGGTGGTGAAAGAAAGGATTGATAGAGAGGAGCTGTGCGCTCAAATATCTCCCTGCTCACTGCATTTCCAGATAATCGTTGAAAATCCAATGGAGTTGCATCGGATTGATGTGGAAATATTAGATATTAACGACAATGCTCCTACTTTTGAGAGAAATGAAATCAGATTTGAGATAAGTGAATCTGCAACTCCGGGTGCGCGATTTTTCTTAGATAGTGCTAAAGACACGGATGTGGACCTAAATACTCTCCAAACATACAAACTGAATCCAACCGATCACTTCAAATTGAATATCTTATCTCGTTCTGATGGAACAAAATATGTCGAAATGGTTCTGCAGACTGCACTTGACAGAGAAAAGCAGGAAGAGCACAAATTAACCTTAACTGCTTATGATGGGGGAAGCCCTCAGAGATCTAGCTCTGTCAAAATAAATGTTATCGTTTTAGATGCAAACGACAATGCCCCTGTCTTTAGTCAGTCGGTGTATAGAGTAACCTTACCCGAAAATGCCTCGAAAGGCACCACTGTTTTGAGAGTCAGCGCAACTGATGCAGATAAAGGAACAAATGGCGAGGTGAGGTATTCTTTTTCCAGAAGTACTGGTAGTTACGCATCAGACTTATTTAATATTGACACTTCATCTGGCGATATTATAGTTAATGGTATGTTAGATTATGAAAAAATAAAAAATTATGAGATTGACGTGGAAGCGATTGACAAAGGAGGTTTAACAGATAGTATTAAAGTCATCATTGAACTAACTGACGTTAACGACAATGCTCCTGTTATTAACATAATGTCATTCTCCAACCCCATTCCCGAGGATTCTGTCCCGGAGACAGTCATAGCCATGCTTAATATCAAAGATTTAGACTCAGGCAAAAACGGTCAGGTGAAGTGTTCAGTTAATCCAGATTTACCTTTCCGAATAAAATCATCCTCTACCAATTTCTACAGTTTAGTGTCTGATCAAGCTTTGGACCGCGAAGCTCAGTCTGAATATAACATAACAATAACAGCCACAGACGAGGGATCTCCGTATTTCTCTACAAATAAGACCGTTACACTGAGAATATCGGATGTAAACGACAACGCACCCGTGTTTAAACGACAGTCATATGTAGCTTTTGTTTTCGAGAATAATTCACCTGGGATGTCAGTTTTTTCTGTTAAGGCTCACGACAAAGACTCTGGTAATAATGCGCGAATTTCATATTTGCTCTACGAAACTCAAGTGAAGGGAGTATCTTCGTCTGCGTACGTATCAGTAAATGCAGAGAGTGGGGCGATTCTTGCTGTGCATTCTTTCGATTATGAGCAAATTAAAGAGTTTATCGTTTGCGTAAAAGCGCAGGATGGAGGTTCCCCTCCACTCAGTAGCAATGTGACTGTGAAAATAATGATCCAGGATCAAAATGACAACGCGCCCCAGGTTCTGTATCCAGTTCAGACTAGCAACTCCCTGGTGGCTGAAATGGTGCCTCGTTCAGCAGATGTTGGCTATCTTGTCACTAAAGTGGTGGCTGTTGATGTGGACTCTGGACAGAATGCCTGGCTCTCGTATAAACTGCAGAAAGCAACAGACAGGGCGTTGTTTGAAGTGGGCTTACAGAATGGAGAAATAAGAACTATACGTCAAGTCACTGATAAAGATGCTGTGAAACAAAGGCTCACTGTTGTAGTGGAGGACAACGGACAACCCTCTCGTTCAGCTACAGTCAATGTTAACGTGGCGGTGGCGGACAGTTTCCCTGAAGTGCTCTCGGAGTTCACCGACTTTACGCACGAGAAAGAGTACAATGACAACCTGACTTTCTACCTAGTCTTGGCTTTGGCTGCAGTCTCGTTTCTCTTCATCCTGTCAATCATAGCCATAGTCTCCGTGAAATGCTACAAATGGAGACGTGAACGCATGTTCTACAAATCAAACGGAAATCTCCCAGTTATTCCATATTATCCGCCCCTTTACGCAGACATAGGGAGCACAGGGACTATGAGACATGTGTATAATTACGAGATATGTGGAACCACAGACTCCAGAAAGAGTGATACCAAATGCGTCAGACCTGACAGTCAGAGCGTCATTGGTTTGGAAGGAACTCAGACACTCCCATACCCGCGGAGGGACAAACTGACCGATGGCATGTCAGAAATACAGGTGAGGGCTAACTACCTGTGAATACAACGACGAATATTTAACTGGCTAACAAGTATCGTTGGTCATACTTAAAATAACACAATTAATTGAAATCTGAACTGATTATTTAATAATATTTTGTAGTGCCACTGCCGTGTTCAGTGTTGCCATGTCGGAAAGGCGTAGAGCTGATATAGGGTTTGATTCCTTCTAAAGTCATGGGTTATTAATTAGCACTTGCAAATCGGCCCTTTTTCACAAAAAACTCCAGTTCACCCTCCATGCAATTACTGACACTTTTTAGCAAAGTTGTATTCATTTCCATAATTATAGTTTCAGCGCAAAATGACGTGTTGATGTTAACTATCACAAAGAACATGGAGAGAGCTTGAGTAAGTGTTTTTCAACCATGCACCTGGTGGCACCCAGCCCTGCATGTTTTAAATCTCTCCCTGCTCTCACACCGGATTCAAATGATCAGCTCATTATCACGTCCTTGATGCGCTACATCAGGTTAGGGCAAGGAGATATCTAAAACATGCAAGACGGTGTGCCTCCAGGAGCAGGGTTGAAAAACATTGGCCTGAGTAACACTCATTACATTCTACTGTTCCACTTTTTAATACATTTTAAAATAATTTGATAGATTGTACAGTGTTCGACATTGATTGTACCTACCAATAGCACTTACAACCAGTGCTGCCAGGTTAAAGCAAACGACTGCTCAAAACCTGCCCAAAATGCCTGAAAACTAGCCTAACTTTTGGTGCACAACATTCACTATTTTACATCTGACCCCACCCCGGGAACAAAACTTAAGATACGGGGTCTGACCAGGATAAGAGCATAGAAACATACGATATAGCCTACAAAGACCGAAATGGTGCGGCCGCGACATTGTTTGAAAATGGCGGATATGGCAATCCTGCTTACCGGAGTTGACCAACGGCTTCTGGAGTACTTCAACAAGCACCTGGACAAATCACACGCAGAACTACAGTAAACTGTAGAACTAGAACCGCTAGTAATATAGATAATAAGAGCAATATGTTACGTATAGTTATGATTATGTTTAAATTTGGTAATGATAATTTTGGACTGTGTTGCCTGTGGTAGCATAGCGCATTTTTATTTTGTAAAAAATAAAAAAGTAATTTATCTATCAATTTCTTTCTTTATTGGGGGTGGCATTTTTTCGGTTGTTAACGTAATTAGTTCAAAATGAAAAACGCCTTGTTACGAATATTATTTACGTTTAACGGTCAAGGTTAACGCGATTACGTTCAGTGTGAACTTATCAGCCGTGCTATTACATTCAATATCAACATTCATCAGTGTTATCGGTCCTTAACGAGTTGCGATTAAGTTCTGTGTCACTGTATGAGAAGTGCCATTTACTGTCATCTGAAACCGCCCGCCAAGACCGTTATAAACGTATTAATAATTGTTCAAAAGAATTGCTGTGGGCAACTGACTTTCAATCCAATGGTTACGAATTCCATTCCAGCGAGTTATGAGACTAATCGGGAATTGTGTGGTTAATTGTGTGATCTTTCTGTTTTGGTACCTAACCCTTCAACGTCATCCTAACCTCAGTACTGTAATACCTTACCTTGACATAACGCAAACCATATTCTGAACATGTACGCCAATATCGTAACCCTACGTTTCCATGTTAGTTACGTAAGTACGCAATATATCTTATGTTGCGGAGGACAAACCCTGTTGCGGCTAATGAAACATATTTCAGAAACTTCACTGTTTGGGCCTGGGTACAGAGACTTATGGCTGTGCCAATGAACGGGTCAATCTTACAGAAGAGGTACTGGGCTGTGGATAGATATGCATCGCAGCGGAGGGTTTTTTCTCTCACACACACAGCACTATATATCACTGACCTAGATTCCTCACCCTGTCATAAGCTGTTGTTACTTCCCTGTATATGCACTGCAGTCATACAGAGGCAGGGGTGGAGAGAAGTGATAGGGGAGACTGAGGACTGGTATGAAAGGAGAGGGGAAAGAGTGGACTATGTAATGCGGAGAAAGACTGAGTACAAGGGGTGGGTGAGGCTGGAGCAGGCGGTCAGAGGAAGAAGGAGCACGCGGGGGAGGGGAGATGTCCCAGCAAGCCTCATCCACCATTCGCAGCAGCACACGCTTCAGTGAAGCATGGCAGCCATTTTGAACCAAGAGCTGCGTTAGTCGGAGAATACCTATGAGGAGCTTATATGTGGAAAGAGTTGGATAAAACCCCAGGACACAGTTAGAAATGCATAGTGAATGGGAAAGAGCGGGAGGGAGACAGTAAGGTACAATATATGAAAGGCCAACAGTTTGGGGGGAATTAATTTTTGCTGAAAGGAATAGGAAAAAGGGGAAGAAATATGATCATATATTTGTGTATTTCTCCTTATACTGGTAGTGACTTGTGGTTTAGGGGAGCGCTCCTCCCCCCTGCACTGCCCCCCAACCCCCTTAATGGAAGACATGTGGCTCCAAGGAATCTCAATGTTTCCCACGCAAGGCTGGAAATACCCTCCATAAGGCCCTTTCATGCAGCCCATAATACCACACCCACTCCACCGCAATACACAGGAAGAAACCTGGGCGACCGATATGTCACCTCAGGAAATCCTAGGTGACAGTGGCACTCGGGTGTTGATCCTGTTGTGATGTCAGTGAGAGTAGTACCCGGGTCCTTGTGTTGATGCGGTTGTCACTGGTTCTGTGAAGCCAGAGGTGCCGTCGGACACCTTCAGAGGGTCACGTGTCTGCCGACTGGGGGTGTGGCCTCGTGACTGACACGGGTGTACATGTGTGGTTGTCAGTCCGGTGTATGCATGCAAATGGTGCCGACTCTGTGTGTTCGTGTCCATTGTTCGTGTGCAGATGGAGACAGTTAGCATGTGGGCACTGTCTCGTAAACATCTATCGCCACCCTGAACCGCTTCATATTCGCTTGAGTGAACTTCCCTCTCTCTGGAAACTGGCTATCATTGTTATCACCCCACATCTGGGTCTGTTTTTCCCTCTTTTAACCACAGCTTAACAGCTGAATCCAGGTTCTCAGGCTCGTTAGTGAGGAAGGCTTTTACTGAGAACTGGAAATCCAGGAGCTCACTGTTTCTCTGCGTGTGGTCAGACCCCATTGACCCAGACACCCCTCAGTCCAGCCTCAAACAATAATGTCCTTTTACATGGGAATGGCATGTTGGCGTACTTTAGGTACAAGCTCTGGTTTCTGGTTCTGATTACAAAATGGGTGATCTTTGAAGCTGTATTGCAATGGTCTACTGAGGTACGCTATATCAAGGCAGTAGCCCTCTGGAGAACGAATTAGCAGTTCACTCCCTTGGAACACAATTTGGATACCATACTGAGCCTAGGGCTTCTAGTTTCCTGACTCTGTGACTGTCCACACTCATATTGGAAGAAGCTGTTTTCCCGCTGCCCCAAGCTGTTGTTTATACTGTACTTCCTTCCTAACCGGTCCTGCCGTCTGGTGGGCAGCTGTTTCTCTAGTGTGTTGCTTTGTCTGATGATCAAGGTTGCATGTTGGGCTGCACTTGGAGTGGCGGGTGTGTATGGAGATCCAGATGTGTTACTGGGTGTGCATTTGTGTGGGGTTTTGAACTTTTTATTCTTCTAGAAAGTAGAGTTTGACAGATGGCAAAATGTACAGAGCCTGGCTGAGGTACGAAGGGTCCCTGGTGGTTTTAATTATGGAAGGAAAAATAAATGTTCCTGGAATGTCCTGTTCTCCTTAGTCTAAAATATTCACTCTCTTTTCCAGTCATGGCAGTAACCTCAGATTATCCATATGTCCAAGGAGCTGTTAGGATCTCATGATTGTTTTTTATAGTGTTTTGTTTCCATGCATTGTCATTGGCTGATCCTCACTATTCAAATACACATTCCTCTCTGCCACAATGGTTTAATACGGCTTTGTGTTTGTGCCTCAGTAGTCTAATACAGCTTCCTGTCTGTCTTAATAGTCTAAAACAGATTCCTGTTTCTCTCAATAGATGAATACAGCTTCCTATCTGTCTCTATAATCTAATAGAGCTTCCAGTCTATCTTGATAGTCTAACAGAGCTTTCTGTCGGTCTTGATAGTCTAAGAGAACTTCAGGTGTGTGTCAATAGTCTAATAAAGCTTCCTCACTGGCTCAGTAGACTCATTGTGCTTCCTGTCTGTCTCAATAGGCTAACAGAGCTTCCTGTCTTTCTCAATAGTCTAATAGAGCTTCCTCACTGGCTCAGTAGACTCATTATGCTTCCTGTCTGTCTCAATAGACTAATAGAGCCTCCTGTCTGTCTCAATTGTCTAGTAGAGCTTCCTTTCCAGTGTCTTTTTTGCTGTTATTCATTCATTACCTCATTAGTATGTCAAAACGAAGGCCATGCTAAGTATTGGCTTTCAGCATAGAGGTCTGAAGTAATAGGTTTTTGACTGTGATGTTGCAGGTTGAGTGGTTACCCAGCAAGGCCTATTGAACAATTTCCAGTAAGAACACGTCCGGTAGGAACATATCCAGTAGGAACACGTTGAGTAGCATGGCAACCAAACACATCAAATGCTATGAAGGTGCAGGTGCTCCTCTGTGCCCTTGATTGACTTGGGTGGAGCGTTTCCATTGGTCTTTGTGTGTGTGGAGCGTTTCCATTGGTCTTTGTGTGAATGGAGCGTTTCCATTGGTCTTTGTGTGTGTGGAGCGTTCCATTGGTCTTTGTGTGTGAGGAGTGTGTCCTAGTGAGACTGTACAGGCTAGTCCTCCGGGACAGATTATTCCATGGATTATACAGGGAAGGATGACCATGTGGGCCAGACTCCCCTCATACATCACACCATTTACACCAGACACGCAAACACGCAATGCACACTGTGTACTGGACAGTGTCCGTCTGGGGTCAGGCCTGATGTGTGTAGTAGTGTGTCAGAATAGGTAGGGTCATTGCAAGACATTTTGCTGTGATCTGAAAGCAGGTCAAGTGATTCAGTTGGTCAGAGCCTAAGGCTGAGCCCGAGCATAACAACGGCTGCATGAAGACGCTCTACACTATGACTGTCGTATATCAAGGCTTATCCAATAGTATCCAGGTATACATTTATAATATATGTATATACTGTTTACATATTGCAAATGTCTTGAAAAAAACATGTTATTGTCAGTAGTGTGAATGATGCAGTCATTGTTGTGATCATCACCACCAATAATGTGAACATATAGACCATGATGATAGTAGCGAATATCATATTTAGGATGATTAGACAGTTGTGTTTCTGGTGAAAGCAGGATTTATTGAAAGTGAGCTCTTTTATCTATAAGGCATTCTGGATTTGTTGGTCCTCTCTTTCTTCTGGACCTCAATGTTTTTCTGCCTATTTCCCCTCCCCCTCTCCAAATGCACTGCTTTGCTGCAGTGAGTGAAATGGAGATGGAGGGCAGAGAGTGTGGAAGATGGAGGATGGAGAGTGCAGAAAATGGAGGAGAGCATAATGTTCTCAGTCTAGGGCATTATGTCTATCAAGTCATGTTGTGTAACAACATCTTATGTGTAGTTTTTGTCAGAAGAGCAATACTCTATCTCTTTAACAGATCTTATCATGTAACAAGTCAGATTGAATTTGTGCTGTTTAACAAGCCTATTTTTATGTTAAATATGTTGCTTGTATACATGGTGTTGGAAGATGTCCATGATAAACATACAGGACTGTTAGGTGGTTATGGTCACTCTACCACCTCCTCAGTCTCCCTTTCTGTCTGCTTCTCTTTATCCCCACATGCTGGTTTTCATTCTTCCCCTCCCCACTCAGGGAGAGAGCTGGGATGTGTTGCCGTAGCAACAAGCTATGTCACTGTCAGGACTGTACCAATGTAGTTTGTTCCACAGGGGGGCAGCAACAGAAGCATCATCTGGTGTCTGATAGGATACAGCATCTGTAGGTTTAACGAGGGCAGACACTCCCCTGTTTAAGTAACCAAGGTGTGGGGACCTCCAGATTCTGGTTGTATTGCGGGGAAGAGAAAGGGTGGGGTAGAGAAAGTGTGTGTGTTTCTATGAAACAATGAGTATACTGTAAATCATTGTGATTATTCATGTTATTACCAGGATCATGGTCACATATACAGTTTAATATATATAAATAAGTAGTTGTTTTCCTCAGAAGCTTTGTTATGCCTTGTCTGGATCATACGGCGTGAAAGTGCCATATTAATAAAGCATCCTGCCTCCCTGGGCATCGCCTTGCGTCCACCTGCTGTTGCTGCGTAGGAAGTATTTCACTGCAGCAGGGTAGTGTTCCTCTATACCATGACAGTGTTTGTCTGCACCATGACAGTGTTCCTCTACACCATGATAACGTTCCTCAACACCATGATAACGGTCCTCTATACCATGATAATGTTCATCTACACCATGGTAATGTTTGTCTGTGGCACGGTAATTCGTTGAGCCAGTGTTTTGATTTGAAAGATGCATACTGAATGCATAGTCTAACTGAAATACAAAACCCTCAGCTCCCCTGAGGATCGCAGGGGAACTAAATGATATACCTACATCAGCTGGACTGCACTCTCCGTTAGCCAGTAATGTGTGACAGGTGTGCAGGTTAATGTTAGATGCTTTCAAAGTAGTTTTCAGCCATAACACTGCAACACAAAGTGACTTTGATTCATTAGAAACCCTTTATGCTTCTTTGTGTATGTGCTTTGTAGACTTTGTAAAGACCTGTTTCTTGTTTTCGTACACTTAATGGGAGTTTGTGGTTAGTTTATGAAACGACTGTTCAGAAATATAACATGGACTGTTTCAACTTAAGCTACTAATATAGTGGTCCTCTGCAGAATTGTGATGTCATCCTGCAGATCCGGGACATAACCTGTACTGCACTGGAGCCCTGGGTTAAAGGTATCTGATATAGCCTTGTCAAAACTAGAGTACAACATAAGGTATGGGGGCCTTTTGGACACACTGTAGGTGCTCTTTAGGCATCTTGACTGGGACACTCAGTTGAGATTCTTTAACATGGTGTTATCAACATCCTGACTGAGACACTCAGTTGAGATTCTTTAAAATTGGGTTATCAGCATCCTGACTGAGACACTCAGTTGAGATTCTTAGCATGGTGTTATCAACATCCTGACTGAGACACTCAGTTGAGATTCTTTAAAATTGGGTTATCAGCATCCTGACTGAGACACTCAGTTGAGATTCTTTAACATGGTGCTATCAGCATCCTGACTGAGACACTCAGTTGAGATTCTTTAAAATTGGGTTATCAGCATCCTGACTGAGACACTCAGTTGAGATTCTTTAACATGGTGCTATCAGCATCCTGACTGAGACACTCAGTTGAGATTCTTTAACGTGATGTTATCAGCATCCTGACTGAGACACTCAGTTGAGATTCTTTAACGTGATGTTATCAGCATCCTGACTGAGACACTCAGTTGAGATTCTTTAACATGGTGCTATCAGCACCCTGACTGGGAAACTTGGTTGCTGCACTGCTCACACTCCTGTACCAGTGGGCCATGTCAATATGGGTGTTGGATTTATTTTATATTAAGTCATCTTCACTTTATACCCAAGTATGTGTTTCTCTCTTTGCGCTGTCTCTCTACTCAGTTCAATTGAAATGCAATGACATTTAAAGGCCTTTGTTGGTCTGTATAGTAACGAAAGATATTGTATAATAGTCAAAACAGATAAGAAAACGGTCCTACATTTGCAAAATATTACTTTTTGCAAATTGGTTTCTACCTCTATGTGGGCAGGATGTACATAGCCTGTCTTCTCATTTCTAAGGGCAGTGTCTGTCCATAGCAAGGCCAGACTCACGCACAACTCTGCACGTTATCAAGGTTTTTGGGGTTAATCGCAGTGGTCTGGTAGTCTGCTACTGTTTTCTCTCTGTTTTTATAGCATCGAACAGCATTCCAATGTTTGTTTTTTTATTCATAGTTTCCAGTGTGTTAAATTGTTTTCTTTTGGTTTTCATAGGATTGGTTGTGTGTATTGCATTCCTGGACTATGTGGGAACTGGTTTCGGTTTTGTGAACAGACTCAAAACTAGATGACTAATGAGCTCTGCTGTCTGTTCCGCTGTCTGTCGATGAGGACGCTGTTGTGGCAGATTTGAATCGCTTTCCTTCAGGTGTGAAACTGAATATAGATTTTCCGGAAGTTGATCATTAGTAGGGAGTGCTGTATTGGTGGTTCTCTTTCTCCCTCTTTATGTTCTGTTCTCACACTCGCCCTCTGTTCTCCTGTTTCCATGCTCTGTTTCTCTGTATCTGTCTGCCCTGTATCTGTCCCCCGTATCTGTCTTTCCCTCAAGTACATCAGTGTAGTATGTGTTGCACCCAACACACACCATATTATCTGAACAGTGGTTTTGTTGAATTAGGTTTCATTGTTTTAGATACCCCACATTTTCGAACACAAACCATTTAAAGAAGAAACAACAGCAGATCCAAATATCTAATATGACATTTAATACAATGCAAATCAACACAATCACCAACTGTCATACAAATCAGAGATACACTACAATTGTGAGGAAATCGGTAAGTATCCAGGATGTTACTGTCCAAAGCCATCTGTTTGTATGCTGGACAATATTCTAACAGATACCTCTGTTGTCTCTGTTTTTCTCTTTCATGTCTTTGTCTCCTGTGCTGCTGGTGCCTTCTGCTATCCCCGTCTCTCCAACTAAGGTAAGGCATACATTCAGCAATAGATTCCTGCATCACTACATATATACTGTACACAACCATGACCTTGCTGATACTGACCATGACTAAGACACAGCACACAGGATCTTATGTTGGATGATTAATATGTTTATAATATAAAACTAGATAATGTCTCTGCATTATAAACCTTATGAATATAAACTTTGTACAAGTCTTGGTAGCTTTTTGTTTGTGGGTAAGGTTTCTATGTGGTCAGACACATAATCTTTGTTATGTAAAGAGAAAATATAAGAAAAACATACACGACAGTAACTGAAATCTCTGTAATTAAGAGATGTTGATTAATGGGTGTTAATGTTACTGGCTCGATGAAAATCATGGTATTCGTTTCGGAAATATGTTAAATTGCTGATAAAGAATGTATTTCCGCATGAATCGAAAGAGACGAGGGCTGCAAACGTGTGTTTGTTGCCAAAGGCATGTGCCAGTGATACAGAAGCCACCATTCGATCGCCTGGTCTTTCAGAAGCATGCAGCGGCGCGAGCCAGCCGCCTGTGTGGCGCTGTCCACTTCCGTGGTGCTGAAATGTAATCTAGAGCTCAGAAGTAGAGCACCTAATTCCTCGTATCTTGCTTTTCCTCTCTCGTTACCTACCTCAATTTTTCTGACAAGCTTGGAGTAACCATTAGCAAAGCAGGCTTGTAATTTTGTGTATGTTAATTTATTGTAGTGTAGGCTACCGAAGCAGTTTTTTCCGATGGAGTGATGGCTCTTTTTTCCATGCATGTGTGAATTAGGTAGTCAGAAGTCGGTGTTGCTAGGCAGACTTTGAGGGATGACATTTTTTCCCGTACTGCTCACTTAGTTTGCAAATATTTATAAACAAGATAATATTGATCATATCACAATAATTAGAACTTGTTGTTTGTGTGTGTGTCCCTGTGCATGGGTCCGTGTATTTGCACGCATTTGTGTGTTTGTGTATGAGATAAAAAGAGAGACTGAAAGAGAGTTAGGTAATCGCATAATCGCACTCGGCTCCCCCTCCCTTTTCATTTGTTCTACAGACCTCCATACGGGTATTTTTAACCTACCGTGGGGTTTATTATAATGCTGAGACACGTGGGTTGCTCTGATGACGTGCTCAGACTGCGATTGCTTTCTTTCACCACAGGACGGCAACGGAGAGCCTTTGTCACCCACACAGACACCAGAAAGCATTGAGACGTTGAGAATTGATAATACTCAGAGAATCCTACATATAATTGAATAACCACCACTTCAACATTTCTAATACTTATTTTTAATTCTACCGGGCCTATAGTGCAGCACTTGATGTACTAACATTTGATCTGTTATTCATTTTTTACAATTTAATTTCAAACATTTAGATTACAACATTACCATGTAATCAAATTAGGATGGTGATGATCTTAGATCACGACAGGCTACTAATTGGTAGTAATATAAATGGAACGGTAGCAATTGTAGCAGTACTAGTATTAGAACTCAAATAGAGACTAATATGTTCTCATTTTGAATTCCTGTGGTTCACTCATAGTTTTACTCTATCTTTAAATGACGGCTAAATCCCGATTGGTTACTACTGTTGTGTAATATGGACCATAGCTTTTAGCTTATTCATTTTGTTAAGTGAAAATAACGTATGAACTATGTGACTCACGTAGTTGTAGTACTCAGAGTTTGTGTAATGTTACTTTTAATTGGTGTTTTACATGACTTTCTGCCCGACTGGTTTATGGAAAGCTGAGTGTTTCATGACCATTGACTGTATGGTTATGTGTGTGCAAATAATGGCAGACTGAGATTTTAAATGTGCTTTTCACACTGTCTGATTGATTGTAGCTCAATTAATATTTCATGAGAAATTCAGGATCTTAACACAGTAATATCTCATCAGAGAAAATCCGGCAGCAACCAACATTTATTCCATAATGTTGTTTGATGGGTGCTATTAGCTGGCCAAAATTACGAATGAAAATGTCAACACTTTGAATGTAACTAACGTGTGTATCCTCTGGATTCTCAGTGGTGATTCAGGAAACATCTAAGAAGCTATAAAAACATTTTATTAGGATTCCATATCTTTTCATTAGTATTAGGATTCCATATCTTTTCATTAGTATTAGGATTCCATATATTTTCATTAGTATTATGTAGAACGTTATTGCTCTCTATTGAGCTGTTAGAATTGTGCTTAGCCAGAGGCAGGCTGCTGTAGCTTAAAGGAGTCTGTTGCGTGTTCACCTTATTGGATGTTAGAGATGCATGCTGTACACCAATAGAATGTAGCACTGTACAAAGAGATCTCTTCCCTCCCCCAGCCTCAGCATCCTAACCCTTACAATAGAGTTGATAGGGAGAGGGATGCGCTTTCATACGGGGAGATACCGTATTACTGAAACACCTTATTTTTTCCGTGATAGAAAATTAACAGGAAAATACATTCTGGAGAAGGATAATGATATGAAGGTCTTTGTTCCACGCTCTATCTCGATAGAACTTGTTTTGTAACGGATCAGGGATGACAAAGAGAATGGGATACCGAGACTGGAGATCGCTGGCTCTTTGGTGGCATAATTTATTTCTGTTATGGATTACAATAGAAGGACAGACTCGCTACACCATTCCTGAAGAACTGAAAAGGGGCTCTGTGGTAGGAAATCTAGCCAAAGATCTGGGATTGGGACTATCTGAGATTTTTGATCGTAAGCTTCGTGTTGCCTCTGATTCTGGTGAACAGTATTTCAGTGTGAATGCCGGGAAAGGCGAGCTTGTCGTCCATGAAAGAATAGACAGGGAGACGTTATGCGAACAAGCCATCCGTTGTGTGTTGCCTTTGCAAGTTATCATCGACAGTCCGTTGCAATTATATCGCGTTGAAGTGGAAATACAGGATATTAATGATAATGGCCCAGTATTTGCAAAATCCGAGCATGTTTTAAATATCGCTGAATCTACAGTTGCTGGTAAGAGGTTTCCTCTGAAAAGTGCAGAGGATCCTGATGTAGGAACTAATGCCTTAAAAAATTATAAACTTAATCAAAACGAGCACTTTATTTTGAATATAAAATCGAACAAAGACGGAGTCAAAATTCCGGAGTTAGTGTTACAAAAAGGATTGGACAGAGAAAAACTTTCTGTTCATAATCTCGTTCTCACTGCTCTAGATGGGGGGAACCCAGTCCGCTCTGGAACAACGGAGATCACTGTTAACGTTCTTGATAATAACGATAATGCACCACAATTTGAAAAAATGCTGTACGAAATGTCTGTTAGAGAAGATTTAGAAAAGGGTAAAGTGATTGTTAAGGTTAAAGCAGTAGATAACGACAATGGAGAGAATGGTGAAGTGGTTTACTCGTTTGCGGAGGACACATCGAAAACAATACTAAACACCTTCGTGATCGATTCTGAAACTGGTGCAATATCTGTTGAGGATGTTTTGGACTACGAAAAATCTAAGAAATATGAATTTGACATTAGGGCCAATGACAAGGGAACACCCGTAATGGACAGCCATTGTACAGTGCATATAGATATTCAAGATGTAAACGATAACACTCCAGAAATCCTCCTCACCTCCGTATCCAGTCCAGTTAGGGAGGATTCACTTATAGGCACTGTAGTGGCATTAATCAGCGCTAAAGACATTGATTCTGGAAACAATGGTAAAACCGGTTTAACTTTATCAACTCGATGTCCCTTTAAATTACAACCATCTTTTTCTGACCATTATGCACTGGTCACTGATTCCAAGCTCGACAGAGAGGAGAAATCAGAGTATACAATTACAATATTAGCATCTGATGCGGGTTACCCACCTCTCACAGCAGTTAAAGAAATCAGTGTTGACATTTTAGACGTGAATGACAATCCACCAGTATTCTCTCAGCCTTCCTATATAGCCTATGTAAAGGAGAATTACGCACCAGGGATCATTTTATGTTCAGTATCCGCCACAGATCAAGACCTTGAGGATAATGCTAAGATCTCCTACTCCATCCTAGACTCCAAAGTACAGGACGTGTCTGTGTCCTCCTATGTGTACATTAACTCTGATAACGGTACCATCTACAGCATGCACTCGTTTGACTATGAGAAACTCAAAGTGTTTCAGATCCTGGTTCAGGCGAAGGACCACGGCTCTCCCTCTCTGAGCAGCAGCGTCACTGTCCATGTGTTCATCTTGGACCAGAACGACAACGCTCCGGTTGTTATTTACCCCTCCGCTACCCTGGGCTCGCTCTCTCACCAGAGAATGCCCCGTTCCGCTAAAACAGGCCACCTGGTTACTAAGGTAACAGCCGTGGACGCAGACTCTGGCCATAACGCCTGGATCTCGTATAAGGTAGCCGAGGCCACTGACATGTCTCTGTTCAGTGTCAATCAGTACACAGGAGAGGTGAGGACTAAACGCGCTGTGTTCGAACAGGACGAATCATCTCAGAGGCTGCTTATTGAGATAAAGGACGACGGGGAGCCGATCCAGTCCGCCACAGTTACAGTGGCCATACTGGTAGAAGACGGGCTCCACGAACCCGTTTTGGACCTCCGGCAGAAAGCGCCAGAGCCCAGCAAGAAAATTGGGAGAATCACCCTGTATTTGATACTCTCTCTGGCCTCGGTGTCCGTTCTGTCTCTGTTGACTTTTGTCATTTTAGCCGTGAAGTGTGTAAGAAATGGCAGAAACGGCGGTAGTTGTTGCATGAGACCGGACGACTTTGACAACTACAAGAACCCAAACAAGAACCTTCAGATCCAGCTCAACACTGACGGCCCTATTAAGTACGTGGAGGTCCTGGGAGGGGATATGTTGTCTCAGAGTCAGTCCTTCAGGTCCTGTCTTTCTCCCATGTCAGAGTTCAGTGATTTCACTTTCGTTAAGCCCAGCAGCACCACTGACTTTAAGGAGATGATCAACGTCCTTGACGCGTCTTTACCGGATAGCGCCTGGACCTTTGAGAGCCAGCAGG